>JAJMCI010000032.1:0-89039 GCA_030565705.1 Metschnikowia baotianmanensis
AAAAAAAAAAAAAAAAAAAAAACGAATTGAAGGAGCTCAAAATATACCTTCTTAGCCCAAAACTGTACATCTGTACATAAAACCTCTCACTCAACCTGAGGTCGTATGTAACGATTCACCAGCAATGATTCCGATTTGATATTCAACTTCATGTTGGAATCAAATTTGTCAACTACCTAATGAGTGAAACGCTTTTCACAGTATAAATATATTCCGAAAATGTATGGTACATCCATCTATTAAAAGAAGTCCATGCAGCTGAAGTCCGAATAAATAAGTAGGTCGGAAGGTAAGAATTAGCTATTGATGCGTTGTACATATTTTTGTAAGATGTGCAAACTGTCTCACCACCAATCCGCCCGCATGGTCCGAACGCACGACCTTCAGCCTGGGCAACAGTAAACCCGCGAAGGTTTTGACCACTCAACCAATCCGGACATGAGCTGGACCGCCCGGTTGTTGTCATCAAAGAGTTCGTTGATTTCGTACATCACCTCAAGCGCTGGCACAAAAACCAGCTCCGTGGTGTCGTGTACTGTTACAGCAAGTTTACTATGAAGACCGAACGCGATTACACCGTCTTCTTTAAGAAATTCTTCGTCGTCAAGAACGCACTCCAACTCACGTATTCCCAACAATGCCCTCCAAAACTTTAATCACCTGAATGAATATGACCCCTGCTCAACCAATGTTGACGCCGATGCCCTTAGTCGCATAATTGCACTGACTCCTGCTACCAGTACCTTTACCGTGTCGTCGACCTACTAAGCTTTACTCATTGCCATTCGGAAGGACTACTCTGACGCACTTTAAGGAAGTTGCAAAATGTTGCTGAAAAGAACTCATGTTGTTTTATTTCCATTGCCCTTGTTTTTATAATGGATGTCTCGGATGAAGCTAATTTTTTAATAGCTTCCACATTCTAGTTTTGTCTGTATTTCTCTACTAGAATGATAAAGTAAGTCCATCTTACGATCACGTGAGCATCACCGTACTATTTTGGGCGCTCGCATTCTTTGCGGGCTTCGAGAAAGGACGAACGGTCACGTGATTACGACAGCCTCTGATTTTCACCTTTCCCAGCACAAAAATCAAGAATACGTCACATATACCATATGCCCGAGTATCAAGATTATATGCAATTAGAATACTGAAGGGGCTGAATGGCTTGATTGATGAGTATATTGAGCGAGGACGGTTTAAACAATAACAACACCGTCAGATCTCGTATTCCCCGCGTCCACACATAGTACATACCAAACGACCTAATTGGAAGCATTTTCAAAGACTTGAAACGCCTTGATCCATACATAAGAAAAGGAAGCTTTTTGCCTACATTCTGAGGCTAAGCACGAGTTTGCGCGCTTTGAACCGCTAGAAAAGGTGGTAAGCAAGTCGAAACGCAACAGAAAATGGCCTTCTGAAATAAAGATGGCAGAGAAATCAAATAGATTTTACATGTTTCGACTTCCTTTCGACGTTCAGCCGACCAATTAAACGTGATCTGAATGTGGGTGGGATTTAAATCCGATATGTGCATTGCTCGGCTTAGAACTAAATTTTAAGACTTGTAAACAATTGAAGTTCACGAGTCGGATCTTAGAAAAAGCCGCATCCAGACTGAAGTTGGCTCTCTGTAATATTAAATTAAAATTCTCCTACAAACTGTCACCAAGTATTAATTAATAGTTCTTACTTTGCACCTAATCAGATGAAAGTTTGCCACCCTGGCTCGAGTTAATCCTGTCACGTTTATCAATCTGCCCATTTAGATCGACCGTTTTATCTCAATTTCGAGGCGCCACATTGCGATCCGAACGTTATCTAATAGGCTCTATCGGCCCTTTTCGCCCGACGTCACACCTCGGATCCAAAGCGCGGTGGGCCCACATTCGGGAAAATATTTCCTAATCGGGTAAGTGGGGCCGCCATTTCCGCTTTCATAGTGCGGGGTGCAGGTCCCCGGATGTTCCATCGGGAAGTCCGAGCACTAGGAACAAGAGAATTCGGTCACATTTTCAAAAGGCGAGGGTTTAAGAATACTGATGTAAAATTTCTTATTAGCTAGAAAGTATTTCCTCGAAGGTTCGCGACAACCCAAATGGAGTCCATACTTTAATCTTCGCATGAGGTATATACCAGTGCGGATTGGGTGGCCTGTTTTGCATGTCCGATAACGTCGGGCATATAAAGACCCCGGAGTTCTCCCCGATTCAGAAATGGCTAAGATTTGAAAGAATCAGATTCAAATACCAGGACAATGGCAGATTCCAAGGTCCAGCTGCAGATCAACCAGCAAGATACAGAGGTCCATTTGCTGGAGGACTCCGTTTCAAATGATATCCAGGCTCATATCACGAAACGAGATTTGGAAGTGGACGGCGACGACGCGCTCGGCCGCAAGATGTTTCTTGTGAACAATGCGCTTGACGAGATCGGATTCACGTGGTACCATGGAAAGTTGTTTCTTTTGGCTGGATTTGGATACGCAGTGGACTCGCAGCTCGAGATGATCCAGAGTTCCGTCAGGGTCGTGGTCGACCGCCAGTTCGGGATTACGTACCCCATAGCGACTGAAATCTTCTACGTGGGCCTCATTTTGGGCTCGATTTTCTGGGGATTCGGCAGCGACATCATTGGCCGCAAAACGGCGTTCAATCTCTCTCTCCTCACCGCGTCTATATTTGGGCTCATCACAGGAGGCATGAACTCGTACGCGACATACTGCCTATTTATGGCACTCAACGCGTTCTCTGCAGGCGGCAACATTGCCACCGACGTGACTGTGTTCCTTGAATTCTCACCCCTGACATACACGTGGCTCACGACATTTATGGCCGGGTGGTGGGGCGTAGGTCAAACGATCGCGACATTGGTGGCTTGGGCATTTGTTCCTGCGTACTCCTGTCTAGAAGGTGAACCCTGTCCGTCTTCGAGTAATAGGGGCTGGCGGTACTGCTGGTACACAAACCTGGGAATCGTATTGGTGCTATCCCTCATCCGTCTTTTCCTCTTTTCCATGGACGAGAGTCCCAAGTACTTGGTATCCAATGGAAGAGATGCAGAGGCAGTGGAGATTCTCCAGAAGATCGCAGAAAAGTATGACCGTAAATGTTCTCTTACGTTAGAGGATCTCGAGGCATGTGGCGAGACCGAGGATTCGCACAACTTCAAGGCTAAGGGGTACACTGTGAAGACAGTGAGCCTGGCCATCGTCGCGCATGTAAAGGTGTTGTACCTGACGAGAAAGATCGGGTACTCGACCTCGCTTATATTTCTCTCGTGGTTTCTCATCGGGCTTGCGTATAACACGTTCTTCAACTTCCTCTACGTCTACATTGCGTTGCATGGTGGAAACACTGCGGCGTCCACCTTTATCACATACAGAAACACCGCCATCAGTAACTTCGTGGGGATTTTCGGGCCGCTCTTCGCCGCCTATTTTGTGACTGTCAGAAGATTAGGAAGGAGGGGAACCATGACGATAGGTGCGTTTGGTGGAATGGCGATCTTATTTGGATACACCACTGTGCGCACCCAACTGCAAGACGTGGCGTTTGCGTCGATAACATACTTTTTCATCAACATCTATCTTGCGTGTTTATATGCATACACTCCCGAGGTGTTTCCGGCAATAGCGAGAACCACCGGGTGTGCTTTGGGCCTTGCGGTGTCCAGAGTAGCAGGGATACTTACTCCGGTGATATATTACTTCGGAGCCCAGAGTGGGTCCTCGGTGCCGATCTGGGTATGTGGTGCGCTCATCGGGCTGTTGGGTGTGATTTCGCTTCTACTTCCGTTTGAGCCCACCAAGTTTAGATCGGTTTAGGCTGTGGGACGTGTTTTAGAATTTTATTTGTATTTAAGGGATTCTGATGTTAATCTTTGGTGAATGAGTTGGAAAACAGAGTGTATTCGTAAATGGTCACAAGAGTTTAATCACATTCAGAGTGTGAATCCTTTTACGTCTCTCAATTAGTTTGATGAGAATAATTGGCTGGCACTCGAGGGCAAATAGATGATCATTTCAAGAGAATGTTTTTCGTCAATCCATGATTCCAACCCTTTGGTAACACATATTGTAATCTTTTGAGTCACATTTAGTGTCCTGGTGTGCCTTGGAAACGTAGTATGGTACTTGATTGTGGCCTGAACAGCCACCAAAAATTTGGTCATCGTTTCAAATGACTAGGTTATTGAAATGCACGAGATCTTCATCTGTATAACGGTCAAGAAACGTTCAAGTAATAAAATACCGCAGTACAAATTTCCCGTACTGATAGGCCCGATTTAATGCATCAATCTAGCGAGTACTCACTTTTTTTTCATAAAGTCCTCGGTCTAAACAGACTACGAAAATTAATTCGATTTCTAATCATATCATTCTAATACACATAAAGAGAATGTAAAAGGGAATGGATTAAATATAGTGATCTTTCCCACATCGAGATCAACCTCACTCATTTGATGGTTCATTCGAGTTATATGAAGCCACTGTATTCCAAATAGAAAATAGGAACTTACCGTAGCCACTCATCACATAGCCCATATCCCCCACAATATTCATTTTAATCTTCTTCGAAATAATCTCATTCTCGAGAGATCTCCACCTGTAAATTCATACTTCACGTCGACCAGATCTTTATCGTCGAATCCCACGATGCTGTGGCTAGCCCCTGTCCATCGGGACTAATGGATACCTGCGAGATTCGGCTCCTGTGACTGCCGTTTCCCACGCCAATCAGTTCCACAATTTCTTTTCTCAAAATATCCCACGCCAAGCACCCGTAATCCGCATAACACGCAAACAAAATACGTCCGGATTTACTCAAATCCAACGAAACCACACCTGGTGCATCGAACTGTGACCACATGCTCCTCGTGCTTGCCAGCGACGACATGCCGTCTCTCAGCAGGCGTGGGGGCTCGAACTGCTCTCGTAAATTGTACTGCTCCAACTCACAGAGCGACCTGAAATCGTAGATCTTGCATACACCCTCGTCGTCTCCCGAGATAAACGAGTTTCCGTTCGGAAGCAGCGACACGCAGTTGACATCGGCACGTGACATCTGGCAAGACGTCGGCGGCCCCTTGACTCTTATATCCCACAATTTGACTGTTCCATCTGCACCAGAAGATAGGAAAGTTTGAGGCAGCATCCGCTCTTTCGGCAGGATCAGGAGCAGGAGCACGTCGCCGCAGTGGTCCAAGAAATCACGTGCCTTGGTGTGTTTTTCCATGTCCCAAAGTGCAATCGTCATGTCTCCAGAGGCGGTCAAGACTTGGTCATCACTAATAAACTCGCACGCAGAAACATACGCTGCATGCGCTCTAGGTATTTTCCTCCCCTG
Organism: Metschnikowia baotianmanensis; assembly: GCA_030565705.1. Lineage (NCBI taxonomy): Eukaryota > Fungi > Ascomycota > Pichiomycetes > Serinales > Metschnikowiaceae > Metschnikowia > Metschnikowia baotianmanensis. Next base: position 5,352 of record JAJMCI010000032.1, read on the forward strand.
GTCCCGGAGCTCCATTCCCTGTTGTCTGGTACGTATAAAATAATCATTTGGGTCCTCCACTTTGTATAATGTGCACCGATTGTCCAATCCAGCCAGAGCTACGAATCTGCCAGAAGGTGAGAATGCACACAGGAGTACCCAGGGGTTTTCCAAAGGTATCGCCTGTAATTTGAGACCAGAAACGGCGTCCCAAATAATTAAGAATCCGTCCTGGCATGCAGAAACTAATTTTACGGAATCAGCGCTCCACTTTACCTGGGCAATTTTGTCCTGGTGGCCTTTGAGGGTGTTGTACTGCCGGAGATACTTTCTCGGCGGAATCTGTGCCAAGTTGGCGCTGGCCTTTTTTAAAGTGGTGTCCTGGATCGCCAAGTTTGACTTCTGCAATTCCGAATATAGAACCTGGCATGTGTGTTTGGCCATGATCAATTTCGAAGACATGGGTTCGACAATGCTCATGGTGGTGTGTGGGGTGTTGGGGTAGATTCACGTTAGAGTTGAGATGGTTTTGCCCGTTGCGGAAAGAACGTCTCACCGGTGTTTCAGGACGAGCGGGCCCGCGGCAGCTTGGGTGGGGAACCAGTATGGCAAGAGTGCATGTAGGTCCGCGAATAATGCTTATGTGTCGTATGGAGTGCATACAGAATACCCTGGATGTCGCGCCTATATTGAATTCGATCACCGGAATCTGGCATGATGGCAGTACGCGACAGATACCCGCGGGTTCCTTGGTAAGTGCACCCCGTCACATGATCTACCTGGACTGTTCCTATTGGACAGGGCGATGGATTGGATCCTGTATAAAAACGGAAGTTCCAAACTTGGAACTTTCTCCCTGCTTGAAGCTTCTTTATGGACAGGTTGACATTCTATGCGTCCAATCTTAAATTTTTAATCTTCGCCCGATAATAATACGTGCCACAGTTTTTGATTCAAGCGTGGAGCGACGCAAATATTTTTTGCCTATATATAAGCAATATGATCTTGAATACAGTTTTAAACTAGTGACCCCGGTAAATAATGTCCCTTTTCAATAAATTTTTTCGGCCACGGTTTGTAATTATTTTTGCTCCACCACTTAACGTACATTCAATCGTTTTACTGATGGTTCCACAACGAGATAACAGGTCATAAGCCAATCCGCCCAACTCTCCATATTCCGTGTGGTAGAATGGGGCAGACATTGGATATTTCTTTTTATTTTTTTTGGAAGGAGCGCGTGGAGCAGAACTGTCTACCAATCTTTTGGTGACCTCCAGAATCATCTCGCCCCAAGCTTGAAGATAAAACTCCCGGATCTGGTCCGGTTAATGCTGAGCTTTGAAGCGCCGGTTGACCCGTGATACACCGAGAAAAGTTTCCGCGTACGTTCTAGGGACCAGAAACGCGTCCTTCACTCCTAGAGAAAAGACTCCAGAACTACTCGGCTGATTTTCTTCGAGTCAGTTGACGAACGCAGATCTAAATTTGAAGGTAAAGGGAGAGTCTCCCCATTTATGCGATACGTGACGGTGGTAAGGCGTTCAAGAATATCTGGGCCCTCACACAAAAACTCAATATCAGGTAAAGATTCTATGTCAATACCTTCGGCTCGAACTCACACATGGTTTGGACTAGATAGTTCAGTTTTAGCCCATTAGACAGAAGACTGGAGCTCTCAAATATCTGGTCGGTGGCCTGAAGTTTCTGTGGAAGATACAAGTTGAGCAGGTCAATTTCCGAATAGTCCATCAGATAAGGGGATGGATGAAGTTTTTCTTCATCCATAATTTTAAACCAGTAGCTTGTTTCAAAACAAATGTACGCGAAGTTCACTAGCCGCCGCAATGTGTTCGGCTTGCCCGAAAAGTACGTGAATACTGGCTTGGAAACGTCACTAAAATTGTTTGATTGTTTGTACTTCCAACATAGGTTCCTTTGTCTTTCAGAGATCTTATTTTCCAGTAGTTCGACACCCCTCTTAATTTCATCAAGTTCACAGAACGTTGGTATAATTTCTTCATTTTTTGCTTAGGAGAATTGTGCCGTTTGTTTTCAAAATTTCAATATCTGAAGAAGCGAGTATTCATCATTGATTGAGCGAATGGCCTAGATTTCGGCGTTTAATACGGTGTGAGTTCGGCGTTCAATACGGTGTGAGTTCTGCCTTAACGAACTTGAAAGCTTGATTGAAGTATCGACAAGTCAATTTCAGTTCAGTTCTGGGACCGGCTATCACGAAGATTTCATGTAGGAAGAAGACTTGCCAACTAGCGCTTTGGTGGCGTGAAAATGGCACAAGGCTTCCCAAACTTAACGTCACATCAGGCACGTTCTCTGTGTCGAGTAAAGAGCAAATGGATGCAAAGTCTTCGAGACCTTCACTAGAAGTGGCCCAACTCATGTTCAATGACGCATTCAGTATTTTGAAATTACGTTTCTATCTCCTTGTATGTGAGGAAAAAGGCTCGGCAATTGGAAAGGTTCGGTTATGGGTATACCCCGGGCACAACTATCGAATCGGGCAAATGCATGAACCTCGTAAACCCCAGGTTCAGTCTCGCGCCATATGCACACCTAATACTGAAATTCCGCTCATTCAAATTACAAATTGTAAGTTATTTCCCGACGTGCATTGACGCTTCGCGGCTCATCATGTTATCGTCTGCAGTCTTCTATGCCCCTTCGACCCTGATTCCTGTTCGTTTAAAGGAAGAGTGACCAGAAGGAAGAAAACAGGAAGCAGCCTTCAATAGTGATCATGACCGATAGAAATTCTGGTGAAATTCCAACAGATTCAAGGTCTGTTTCTTCGCAGTCCAATAAGAAATAAGGTGCTGATGTTAGAAGACCAATACCAAACTGCATACTAGAAATTTTACCCGATAATGTACTCCACGACATCTCGGTCATTGCGGGTCCTTGACTTCACATCGAAGTATTTCACTTATCTTTTCAGATTCGAGAACACGTGATTTGATGAGTGGCAACTGGGGAGCTGACGAATCTTTCACACGATGTAGACTACCCATTTATTACATGATTAGGATGCGGAGATCAAGATTAATAACTTTCTCGTTGAATTCATACAACATTTAAAAACACAAATGGACGTTCGCGTAGGAAACAATGGCCTTGAACCTGAGCCCGGTGTTTGGAAGTCAATTATCTGATAAATTTACAACGAGACAGATACCTTTGATTTTCCTTTGAAAGAGTGGCCGATGTCATCGATGCAAAATTCATTGATTACCGATTTGCCAGTTGCATGTTCCTTACATTAATTCCTCAAGAAAATGCACTACTGGCTCGGCGATACTTTCCACGAGAGAGTCGAGTGGCAATTTTAACGCACAAGGATGTACGAGTTACACAATTTCTACCAGAACTTGAGCCGGTCAAGGAGATCATGGCCAGGAATGAAACACCGAAGAAGACGGCCATGAAATGACTTTCAACAGTACATGGCTCATAACCGTGCCAGGTAAAGAGGGCACATGGTTTACCGAGCTTGTTGCTTTTTTCCGCAAGAGCCCAGGCTTTTTCGGCGATTGGAAAAGGTGTTCCGGTACATCTTTCATCATGTTAAAGTCGACAACTCGGGGCACGTGCTTGCGATGTCCCGGTCATATGGCAAGTACAAAATCCCACCCGAAAGACTTTTCCGCCGTTTTTCAAAAGTATCTTGCAAATTTGAAATTTGAGTTCTGGCTGCTAAAGAATGAACTGTACGTTGGGCCCCGTATTGGTATCGAAGCTGAGAATATGCGCTTACACTGCTAACTTGTACTAAATGATCAAGGTTTATGTATTTTGATCTTGGCCAGTTGTAGGTCGGTACTAAGAGCTTTTCTTAATACTTTCAAGAGTCCCACGTGGTGCAAAATGTTCGGTGACTCGTTCTTCCCGTTCATCCCCGGTAGCTTCCCTACACTCTGACTAGGAGGGGGATAACCTGCTAAGGATGTACGAAAAATGAGTTTATGACCTTTCGAAGAAAACAATACTATCTCTATTTTTCCATGACGTCAACTAAATTTTGATCTTGCGACTTATATATCGGTTTACCGGACCTGTCGCCTCAAGAGGAAGGTATGCGGCTTATCATACAAAGCACAGCGCGTGACGCAGCGGGGTGTGTTTTTTAAGGCAAAGGTGTGTTAGGCTAGAATCTCATATATGTTGCACAGGCAGGAGCTGTGTATGCTCTGCTTAGAAAGGTCTGTGGAGGTTGTCTTGAGGAATAAAAGGGGGCAGTATAGTATGTTCTTTCCTTTCGTTGGAATCTTGATCAATACCTAGTATTAGCTTGACGCATGCTCTATTAGGAGATGAACAACTTGAAGGAGTTGTTTTCGAGTGATCACCAGATCCCAATAAATATTACCTTCTGGAAGTCCGGACCTATGTGTGGATATTTCAAGGACGGAGTATACAGTCTACATGTCGGCTCTAAATACAATCTTTTGTATTAAACTTGAGCGGAAATTAACAGAAGTAAAAAGACCAGGTTCTCCGGGGAAGAGACATGTATTAAAGACCACCGGACCTGGATTTATCAGATGGCGCTCCCGGCAAAAGTATCGGAGTCACTCACTATGTTTTTTGCAGACCCGCACCAATGACTCTACTGAACTTTTTCTACGATAAATCAAATTCTCTCCAGTAAAGTGTATAAGGGGATCCATTTTTCGCAAACTGGCCAAAACCGAGAATCACAGGAAGGACACTGTCTAAAAATTCAAGGAAGGGTTTTGATCCCAGCCATTGATTGACAACCATCGCCTTGAAAAACCGAGAACTGAACATGTACATTGCGTATTCATTTGCCGATGGCATGAACTGATTGATGTGGATGCGCAAGAATACGCATGGTGACCAAATTCCGTATAGACGCAAGGCTCGAATGCATTTCCGCTGAGCCGCTAGTAAATTGCAACAATGCAAACACTACTTGTCATGCTATCGGGCGAGGTAATACTGGGCCATGAGAGAACAATAAACTGGAAAACACAGCCTCGATCTTTTGGTGGCAAATTACCAGTTTCACGAAAACAAGGCACAGCTATGCCCAGTGCTCTAAAAGTGTCGTTCAAACGTGCTCGCCCCTTCTGTTGCAATCAACACGAACATTTTGTGAGACGTACATATTAAAAAACCTCTTTAAAAGGCGATGAAGAAACCTTTAGCTTTTGAGAATCCGGTAATACATTCCAATACAAAACAGATCGTCATGAACCATTGATTCTTATGTCATCAGTTTGCAATATTGATTTCGGGTATTTAGGTACTCAAGTTTTCTTTGAGGACATGCCATTCGTGTTTCTCGGCATGTGATTCGAAGGTGGATTACGTTGATACTCATACAATATCCCAGACTTGCATAGTCAAGTCAATAGAGAAGAAGTCTGATTCTTTGCGGGCTGTGAACAGCAGAAGCGAGGCGAGAGAACTCGGCAGAATGCCAGGGTATTCCAACTAAAACTGTATCAGGCTATAACTATGTACAACCTCGTAGAACCATACTTCTCCTCAAACATCTTTGTTGTAAATTCGCTCACATTACATCAGTGGCCGTATGCCATTTACTCAAGTCGTCTTTTCTTGGCCGCTTCCTCACCAAAATTCTCCGTAGAATTCTCAGCAGTCACGCCATCTCGTTTGCCCATCGCTGGTACAGGTGCAGCAGCAGTCTTCTTGTTGCGAGCCTGCTTTGCCCGCAGCTTATCATCTCGATCTAGATCTCCTGTGACTTTCTGCAAGTAGCTCGGCACGGCTAGTCCAGATTTGAGGAAAAACATCTTCCAGTTTCTTGCCTTATCTTTAAGTTGGACCTGCGTACGGTTTTTCAACGACTCGTTGATACGCCCTCCCTGGCCGAAAAGTTCAAGGATAACCGACCACTGCGTCCCTTTGAGTTCCATAGCATGGCGAAGAGCCTTTTCCTCTTGCCTAGTCCATGGCCTTCTGCTGGGACCTTTGGAGTTGACCGTCGGGTTGATACGAAGATGGATCTGCTGCTCCTGAATCTCACTCGGAAGAAGAGCCGCCGTGATGTCATCGAGCCCTTTGCTTGCATTTCTTTCAGATGGAACTTGTGGTGCGTGTGTCTGATGGGAGATTTCCTGGAGAACCTCGTCGCTATGAGGCGTCGAGGAGACGGTGGAAGCTAAGGTGTTGACCACCGGGCTCGCCGTCCCGTTCCTACTGTGTTTCTGAGGCACGAACTTTCCTTTTTTGCCCCATAGGAGAAAGCCCATATTCTTCAGGACAAATTCAAACAACTCCTTCAAAAACTCAAACCACTCGTATTCTTCGTTGAGGTTTTGGTCTACAGGGTAGTTCAAAAGCATCTCTTTTCTGGAGTTGCACCGGTGCACGAAATCAATTTCAGTCGGGCTCAAGACCTTGGTCCCCCGACGTTCTTGAAGCACCTGTTCAAGGTTGGTGGGAAGAATATCCTCCAAGATTTCCTCTCGAGAACGCTCGCCGGCCTCAATTGCTGAGATGTAAGCCTGGGTCTTCAAGTCGAGATACAAGCTCGCCTGCGGCTTGAGGATCTTGCCACACTTTTCGCCAATGTAGCATCCGACTCCACTCTGCAAGTTCATGTTGTCGGCGCTCATGTTCGACATGGAATTGGCGGGGTCCAAGTCGTTTGCTGGGCAGAACACGCTGAGAAAAGATTCGTTCAAATGGAAGAAGCCCACTTCGATCGTACCAAGAGTGGCCGCAAGAAACGTGGCCAAGTTCACTTTTCGGAGTGTCAGCTCAATGGTCTGCTCGCGACTGCGGAACATGCTGGGCGTTTTCTCGCCCTCCTTCCAGATGCCTGGCGCAATGTGCTCCACGCTCAAAAAGGGGTCCTCTTCGGAGTAGAGTCGTTTGGTGAACTCGAAAAGCGACGTCAAGTCGCGGAAAGCCGCTCCGGGCGCGGTATCTGGACTGGAGGCCAAGTCGACGATCTTTTGGTAGGGCCCCGCCGCAAACACACGGAGCAACTGGGTGGCCAAGTTGTCAAGCACGGCCAATGTGCTCACAAGCAACTGGATCCGCGCCGGCATATAGCTGGTGGGGACAATCGGTAGCGGGAGAGCAGCCATGTGGGCGTTGGCCAACAGTGCTGTTGTTGGTGACTGGCTGGACAAGGCGTTATATGCAGCAACGGCGGTGTTGGTGGCCAAAAGCTCGGAGTTTGCGGGAATGTGGCCTGTGCTCGCATCAGGAGGTAAGTTCGGGATTCCATGGTTGGTTTCGGCAGAAACGCCTGGAACGAGGCTCCGTTCCAGATGGTTAATGTCCTCGCGTTCGAAAGATTCACCCGAGTGGTTTCTATGCATGAGTTCTGAGTGTTCTGAGTGTTCTGAGTGTTCCGTCCCAAAGCTGGGATCGTGTTCTTGTGGGTGCGAGACGGGCGCCGACAGGCTATTGGAATCTACGTTCGCTTGATCAATTTCTGTGTTTGGTTCTTGTGCGGAGCCAGCCACGGCGTTTGCGTCTTGTTCATGCGAAACTATGTTCTGATTCTCGGGCCCTAGACTCTCATCCTGGTGCGTCTCCATAGGTGTATCAGAATGTGGAGCCTCGCCTTCTTGAGCACGCGCAATGGCTGCATCGAAGTCGTCTTCCTCGGGTTTGATTTGCAGCTGGTCGTCGGCCGTGGAGTTGTCGGTTGCGGCACGGTTCAACTCGTCGGCAATCATCTGCAAATGTTGCTTCTCCTGTGCAGCATCCAACAAGGGCAGCCCGGAAATGCTGCCGACTTCGAGATCGACTTCTAGGTCGACGTTGTGAGGCGATTCTGACCCTGCATGGTGATTTGTCGCTTCTTCGCTCGGATATCCACCTTCATGTGCCGTATGGGAATGTAGTTGGTGGTGTTCCATGTCCACGTCTTCATGCATCATGCCCAGACTGGAATCTACGCGGGAATGATGTTCTTGCTGTTCTTGCTGCTGCTGGTGCTGCTGTTCAAGCTGCTGCTGCTCCAAGTCATGCTGGGCAATCGCCCTTTGGATTGCCTGGTCAAGTCCATCGTCAGTAGTGATGAGGTCGTTTTTATGGGGGTCGTGCTCGGCGCTATCCGCGTCCGTATTCTTGTGATGTGGTTCTTGCAGATCCATGGTGATGGTGAAAGTTGTCTTTATATGTTTGGTGCGTACGTCTCGATGTTTTCCGGGGAATTTTGGTCTAGGGTGGTGCTAGAGAAATCGCCAAAACACGTGATGATGAGAACCAGAGGTTGGTGCCAGAGATAGTCAAGGTAAAGAGGTCAAGACTGGTCCAAGGATAACTTGGGTACAGGTAAAAGCAAGAAAAAAATCGCAAAAACGTGATGTGCACAACAGACAAAAGTTTGCGTGAAGCTAAGCGGATTTCTGGCTCTTTGGGTTGATTGTATGTTGTGCTTTGGTGCATGTTTGTTCCGATGACCTTCATGTATATGAGGCGTGGGGCAGCGCGCCCGCTTGTGTGCAGGCCGCGAGCCGGGGCCCGGACAAGGAGAAACAGTATGGCGCGTTTAGGGGCCAGAAATTAAGAGAGAAAAAAACTTGCCCAGGGCGATTTGAATTTAAGGGCCTAAAATCTGCACATCCGGCGGGTAATATCAACGACCACAAAGACGGATCACCGCATCAACCGACAGTTTAATGGTGGAAAATAAACAGTGATATGTAAGAGGATGAACGCATACTACTGAATGCCATTTCGTGTTCCCGGAGAGAAAGGTGTGCGACTTTGTGCTGCACTCTTGAAAAAAAGAGGAGAGAGGTGGAGAGTAAAGTGTAAACCCCCAAGCTAATTTTGCAGCCGTTGATTCGCACCCAAATTGGAAGTGCGATTGGAAGGAGGAATACAAATGGGAGTAGACTCAGAAAAGCAACATGTTCATTTCAGTTTTAGATTTATTTTTGTACAACGAGTTGTCTTAACTCCAAGAACGTCATAGAGTAGTTGAGAAGCTCTTGTCATGCTGCACTTTCACAGAAGGAATAGAAACATCTCCTCATCCACACCCGTAGGATGGACCTGTCTCCTTATCTCGTCAATAACGTCAAGTGCCCGCCACGCCGCACTCATCATGAAGTGATTCGGATGACCTGTCTTGCCCTCTTTGAAACTCGCCGCCAACGCATGGTGCCGGCAGCAAAACCGTATCACTTTGTTGACGTACTCGGTAATTTCCGAGCCGTTGTGTTCAACCGGATCGTTCAATTGCCAATGCTTGCACAGTTAAACAGAGTGTGCCCGAAACGAAACGGCGATCTCAGACATTCCCCTTCTGGAGTTTTCTCAACCTTCTCAAAGAAGAGATCATGGATTGATAATGACGCCAGCAATACGTACACATTCTTAGAATCCCTCGTGTCCTATATAATCCTCAACCACCAAGTTCTCAATCTAACTAAGTTCCTTGGCAATGGATTCAGAGTCCCCGGAAACTCGTAAAAGTCGAACGCTGTGTGCGATGTAGAATTCTCCAACTCTGGAATGAAGTAGTTGAGCCCGTTGTTTGTGTGCAACTTCATATCCATGTGCACATAGGGCATGGAATACACCAAGGTGTTTGCGCAATTAACTGTAGGAATGCCTTTTGGAAGTATTATGATTTCGGGCTCAAGAATCTTCATACAGGCAAAACTAGGCCCAATTTCAAACTTTTCTAGGGGGGCGTGCAGCACGCGTCCTGAAGACGCAACGCCCATGCAGCGAGATGTACCACGAGGGTGCAAGTATTCATCATGATCAGGAAAACCTGGAGAAAGAACAGAGAAAGAAATACAACACACGGCGTGTTAATAGTTTTGAGGGCACTTGCTACATACTCGTGCATGAGAAATCCATGAGATATCCACGAGATTTGTGTATTTCACAGGTATACAACGAGCCCAGTTTCAGGGAAGTCTGATTCATTGAATCATGAAGGTAGGCAGGTTGGAGCCGTATCCTTCCCAAATCATTGTAATTAAACTTTGTTTTTTGGCAATTCGTTCATTTTTACTCTTTGGAAGTTCGTTTTCAATGTGGCTTGTTTTCAAATTACAACTTGAAGATCCTGGCGAATATTCCATGAATTTTGGCGTATCCATGTTTCTTTGAGTGAATCCCCGTGTCACAGATTTTCCCAGCTTTTTGTCTAAAATTTCAACTCGAGACTATTTTTAAACACAAATTTGGACCCAAAGTTGGATATCCATTCTTTAAAATAACATCTTATGTATACTATACGTCAAGTATGAATATTGTATATTTGAGCTCTCTACAGGGCACTCGGCTGCCATATACAGCTCTTCGAGAATATTTCAAGATATGTTGCTCTTCTTCAGACTCAGCTGATCTCTCTTATTGGCATCTCTTTTTTTCTGCAACTATTCTTGACTGAAACTGTTTCATGACGGATTTTTTTTTTTTTTTTTTTTTGGTAGATTCATTTATTAAAGGAAAACTATACAGCGAAAAACCTCGAATAAACCAGGAGTGTGGAAGGTGAAACCAACCATTGGTGTGTTGTACATTTCATTGTACTGATGAGCAACTGTCTGATCACCAATCCGCCCGCGGGGTTCGAACCCGCGACCTTGTGATCGGCAACAGTACCGGCCAAAGGCTTTGACCACTAGGCCAAAGGATTCACTCGAAAGCTCATTTCCACATTCAAATTCAAGAGTCTTCCTTTATCCGAAGGAAAAATTCTCTCAGAACCAGCACACAAGTTTGTGAAGATTATCCGGTTGACTTCGCTAAATATGTGACCTCCATTTAAAAATGGACAGCTGAATACTTGCATCAGAAGTCCACTTAAACTTTGTCTTTATTCGAAAATTAATACTTTCCAATGCGTCATTTAACACAGGGAATGCAGAAAATACGGCATGAGGCCGCTTGAGTGCAAGATCGAGGTACCCCACGTGCATGTTGCCCTATAAATAGACCCCCCGTTCTTGTCTTATTTCTCCATCTTTTTCATCCTTTCCATCCTTTTTATTGCGCTATCAACATCCATATGGATCTATGACTTGAAGCCGATTGAAGAAGCATGACTTTCCTCTAGTATTCTTTTGATGTGATGTATTCTATTGGAATAGCAGCATATACTTTTCACAAAGCAGAAGCTATGTCCGGCGCGACAAATAAGTCGCTACTTGCAAACCTCGGTACTGCTCGTACTGTAAAGAAGAGCGGAAGTGTAACCAGGTCGAAAACCTCGAAATCGGTAGAGTCAGGTAATGAGGCTTTACCTGATGGAAGCAAGTAGAAAGCGTATTTGGCCGAAGAAAATACTCAAATACCTCACTAATCATATACGACTTCTCTATGAGAAGCTCAAAAGCTAAAAGCGTTTGTTTACGCTCCTTGAATGTCAGCTTGCAACTTTTGCCTGACTCCATACTAAACTTCCTGCAGTATGCACGCCCACACTTTAAGCCGATGCGTCTAAAATGCAATCCTAGGTTGCGTAGAAGATCCATATGCACCCCAAATCTCGCCTCTTGGGGTGGGGTTTAGCAGATCACCAAATGAGTGCCTTCTACCAAACGCGATAAACAGCGGGAGACAGAAGGAATAGGACAGAAAAACGGAACGATTGTCCAAACTAAAACTGGTCAAAAGATCTTAATAAGACGCAGTTCAGAAATGTGATATACGATGTGATCTCTCGCTTCAATCTCGACCCTTCCTTCCACACTCCTTTAGAATTTATGCGCCCGTCAAATACCCATGTTCATTAAATATGTACGTATTTGTATTTTTTAAAAACTCAGGCTTGTAAATGCAAGTAATTTTTCCTTTCTCATTTCGTATTCTCCATAGCATGATTCATTTTCTTTTTTCGTGTTGTTATCCTGCTTTGCCCTACCTTGCCCTACCTTGCCCTACCTTACCCTGCTTTTTTACCTCGCTTGTGTCTACTCCTTTTGATCCTTCATTTCACAAATCCGGTGTTTTTTTATCTTTTCCGTCCTTCTTTTCCTCTCACCACTCACGAATCGCAGCATTTGTTGGAGACAGCCGGAATCCCTGCCCGGAGCTCCAGCACCTCTAAAAGCTCCGAAATGTTCCTTGTGAGGCGCATCACAAAATGTGTCGGTGGACTCTTTCCAAACTCATTTATCTCTTTCATCAAGCAATGATACCGGCAAAGGGCCAATTTGACCTGCTCGACGTAATAGAAATTTTCATGCAGGTATTCAGCGTCGGGATCCTGCAAAGCCTTGGCGTTAACGCTGAGCGTAATGAGATCAAAAATGAGCTCGGCGTTGGGGGTTTTCGTATTTTCAATTATGATCAAGTTTTTCGCAGCATTCATCATGAAACGGAACAACTCGCTCGCGAACACCAGTTTTATTCTAAGAGCGTCCGTGCTTTTCAAATCCCCGAAAACCAAGTGCCTGATGAGAGCGAGCTTCGCTTCGATCGCCGGGGCATGTTCGGTGAAGGCCCGGAATTGGAATTTAGTGTTCGACGCCAGTTCCTGCAATTCCAAAAGGAGAAGATCGAGTCTATCTCTCGTGTGTTGTTCCATGCTCATTGGTACAAAAGGCACGGTAAACACCAACTTGTTGTGGTCGACTTTCTGCAGATTAGTGGTAGAATCACTGGGCCTGACTAGTTTCATATCCTTATAACTAGGCACCATCACCATCATGTTGACTGCAGACTCAACAACCATACAGAAACACGCGGTCCTCAAAGCCACAAGATTGATGGATCTCATCTTTCTTTTCGAGTTGCTAAAAAAATAATTATCGGGAAGAATCTCGTTCTGGGAACGCGATAGTTTATTCTCTTTATATTTCACGAAGCGTGATACACAGAATTTCACTACCGCTTCTTCCCCACTCCTTGGAAGAGACAGAAAAAAAAAGAGGGGGATGTTTTGGCTAATCAGGGTCCCAGTTGTGAATATTGTTTTTTCAACAAAGACTATTTCTTCCCCCTCAATTCAAAGGCATTATGTGTCATGCTCAGGCGTTTCATCTTTGTTTTGTTTCGGCCACCGAACATGAGCTTTTGTTTTTTCAGGGAAGCTGTTAGAACCGGACGACTTCAAAAATTTATCAGGGACAAATTCGCTACTTCGATCGTACATTAGGCTCCGGCCGATTACTTTTCTTTGAACATTTTTGGGGGTTGAGCTACCTTTTGCCTGGCTAAAAAACGAACAACATCTTATCTTGTTTCATAAAATACGTGTGCGGTTTACTGAAACGTGCAAGGGCCAACTGAAACAACAGTTCTTGCTCGCCAAATCTTACAAAGTTTGATCATTATTTTCGCTCTCCAGTTACCCATGTGTGGCTTCGGAATTTCTTGAGGCGTTGCTTGGCATGCATGGAATGGCGCATATGACTCAGACGCATACATGACCCAAATTCAATCAGTTCGTTCTTCTCCTCAGCTTTCGTGATATGTGGCGTGACTTAGGGTCAAGGTGGAAGATTATATAGTAAAATTGTTTCCGATGAGTGAATTCTATAAATCCTTACACAAACCAGCTAGAAAGTTTCAGTACGCTTTGGTGAAGGTAGAAATGCAAAATAGATCCAGGTTGTCGAGAGGGGTATCAAAAGGGAGAACAAACCTGCGGCTGATAGACAATGAGTGCGACCAGGATTATGGGCATTGTCTTGTGTCCCCACTATCAAACAACTCTGCCAGACTATGAAGCAGGAGTTTCATTTATCGGGAACATCAGAAACCTCTGTAGGCATTTCTCTTTCTTTGTTCTTTTTTTTTTTTTTTTTCGATAGATTTATTGATCCGAGGGGAGCTCCCAAGTTAGCTTCTTAGCCCAAAAACTGTACACTTCTAGAAACAACTTCTAACTTAACTCGAGGTCCCATTTAGTATCTCGGTAATTCTTCGAGAATAAATGGTTCTTTAAAATTCCTGACTTGAGTGACGTGCAATTATTGAGAGCTTGTGTTCACATGGCATGCATTCAGGAGAGAAAACATTTTACTCTCAAGTACATCCACGATTTGAAATTTTGAGACTCTGTGAGCGTTGTTCCATTAATTTAAAACCTTTTCCTTAAAATAGCCCTTGGTTTGTTTGAAACTGATCTCTTCACTAAATTACCATACTCAATGAGGGGCGGTCAAATATTTTATTTTAATAGTAACACTCTTTCATCAATGGATCTAACAAAGAATCCTTTGGATGAACTGCTTCCAGTTTTACTGCCTAGGCAGATGATTAAAGCGTGAAAAGCGATTCATCCTTTGAGTTGTTCACAAAGTCAATTTCAATGCATAGTTGAGGTCAGGTCGGAGCCATCGTAAGTGATTCGTGAGATGGGACCTCAAAATGGATTAGAGGGTTGATGTTTAACTGTACAGCTTTTGGGCTTAGAATGCAAGTTCTGAGCTCCCCTTTAATCCATGGATTTACCAGAAAAATAATAAACATGTCGTTGTGGACGCTTTGTTTTTGAGAGTGCGTCTCCAATGTGGCTTGTTCGTATGTGTGCAGCGTGAAGCTCCCCGATGATTATCCATGAATGTTAGATTGTTCATATTTCTCTGAATACACCCCAGTGGCAAAACTGTTCCCGTATTTATTCACTTTGTCCGCTCATTGTTTCTAATTGTCCTCTGTTTTTCTTACTTTTGAATACTACTCTGTTCACCTTTCCAACCATTTGAAACCTCGCGTCCGGAGCTCAAACTGGGGTTCATATCGAGCTACATGAAATATGTGCGGGGAAAACTGAAATTAATCCACAGGCGTAATCAGGACAATGCTCAATCTCTCCACATTAAGGTCCGAATCGTTCTCACATTTCAGGAGGAATTTGTCGGTAGATTTCTTCGGTCCATTCCGCACTTTCAAGTCATGAACCAAGATCTCGGTTTCCCAGCTTTTTGTCTCAAAGTTCAGCTCAAGACTACTAGGCTACACAATCACTGTACGAAAGAGATCATGCAGGTTGGACTTAGAGAAAGTCACAGTGGGCCCAAAACTGGTGATTCAGGTCTTGATAACAAACGTTTCTGCATACTGCATGGCATCTAAAAATGATTCTCACCACAAGTCTCTGAAGACCATGGGTGAGAATCGGTAAATACGCCGGTGCGTCCTCCGTTCGAAAATTCACAGCTAGATGTTTGTATCAAGAATCCGTTTATTCACTAGCTTTATCTGGAATTAAAGAGTAGGCGAATGCGTCATTTGGTGCAGGTAAAGCAAAACATGTGGCCTGAGGTCGCTTGGGTGCAAGATCGCCGTACCCCGCATGCTTGATTCCCTTCAGTCATTTCACGCATCTTTGTCTTTCCAATTCTGCCGTTAATCTTTCCGAACAAATGTGAATCTTCAACCTGAAACCGATTACTTCAATTGAAGAAGCTTGGCTGTCCTCTAAAATGATATTGATGTGATTTATTCTACTCGAAAAGCAGCATGTACAAATTCCAAATCAGAAAGCATATTTAGCCGAAGAAAATACTCAGAAATCTCACTAATCATATACGACCTCTCTATGAATTGCTCAAAAGCTAATAGCGTTTGCTTCCGCTCTTTGAATCTCAGCTTGCAACTTTTGCCTGACTCCATATTAAACGTCCTGCAGTATGCACACCCACACTTGAGCCGACGCATCTGAAATGCAAGCCTCAGTCGCGTAGACGACCCATATGCACTCCAGATCTCGCTCCTTGAGTGGAGCTTGGCAAATCACCAAACGAGTTTCTTCAGCCACACGCGATAAATAGCGGAAGATAGAAAGAATATTCTTGTTCTAAATAGGAAAGAGAAAAGGATTCATTGTCAGATTCAATATCGGTCTGAAAATCACTTAAGGAAATGCAGTTCAGAATTGTGATATACGATGATATCTCTCGCTTAAATCTCCACCCTTCCTTCCGCACCTATTTAAAATTCACGCGCCCGCAAAATTCCTCTTTTCAATACAATGTTCTTTAAAACTCAGAGATAGAAAATCAATCTTTTTTTTTTATAAATTTTTTTCCATAACATGTTTTTTTTTCGCGTTGTTTACCTGCTTTCCTCTACCTTCCCCAACCTTCCTCTGCTATTTTATCCTTCATTTCACATATCCAGGCGTCTTTTTTTTCCTCTCCGTCCTTCGTTTCCTCTCGCCACTCACGAATCGCAGCATTTCTTGGGGGCATCCAGAATCCCTGCCCGGAGCTTCAGCATCTCTAAAAGCTCCGAAATCTTTCTTGTGAGGCGCATCAATAACCGTGTCGGCGGACTCGTCGCAAATTCATTTAATTCCTTCATCAAACATTGATACCGGCAAAGAGCCAATTTGACCTGCTCGACGTACTCGACATTTTCAGGCCGGTATTTTGCTTCAGGATCCTGCAATGCCTTAGCGTTCACGCTGAGCGTAATGAGATCAAAAATGAGCTCGGCATTGGGGGTTTTACTATTCTCAATTATAAGCAAGCTTCTCGCAGCATTTCTCATGTAATCGAACAAGTCGCCAGCAAACACCAGTGTTTTTTTAAGATGGCCTGCGCTTTTCAATTCCACAAAAACCAAGTGCTCGATCTGGGTGAGCTCCTCCTCTGTCTCCGATGCCTGCTTGACGAAGGCCCGGAACTGGAATGTCGTGGTCGACGTAAGTTCTTGCAACTTTAAGAGGAGAAGATCGAGTCTATCTCTCGTGTGAAGTTCCATGTTCATTGGTACAAAGGGCATGGTGAACACCAACTTGTTGTGGTCGACTTTCTGCGGATTATTGGTAGAATCACTGGGCCTGACTAGTTTCATATCTTTATAACTAGGCACCATCACCACTGACGTGACTGCAAACTCAATAAACATGGTTAAAAAAGCGACCCATACAGTCGCAAGATTTGTTGTTCTCATCTTATTTTTCGATTTGCTAACAAGTTCAATATTGAAAAGAGATTCAGTTCTAAAAAGGCGGCAGTCTTCTCTTTTTATATTTCGCAAGGTGTGATGGGGGAACTTTCACTACGGCTTCGCCCCGCTTCTTGGAAGAGGAAGGGAAAAAGAACAAAAGAGAGAGTTTTTGGCAATTCAAAATACCCGTTGTGATGTCTGGCTCTTTGAATAAGGTCTCTTTCTTTTCTCTATATTCGGAGACATTTTGGGTTTTGCTAAGGCGTCTCGTTTCTGCATTGTTTCAGCCACGGAACTTGAGCATTTCTTAAGGGAAGCCTTTGGGACCCGACGGCTTTATGCTTATGTCAGTGACAGATCCTTGCTTCAGTCGCTTTTCGGGCTGTGGCCTGTTACTTTTCTTCCCACGTTTGTTGGTGTTTATTGATGGGCCTTTTGTCTGTCTGAGGACAAAGATCATCCCTTCTTGTTTTGTGAAATACCCGTTCATCCTCGTGTGCGGCTTCCTGAAACTTGCAAGGACTAACTGAGACAACTGTTCTTGTTCGCCAGAATGTCCAAAGTTAGCTCCTTATGTCTGCAGCTCAGTTACCCATGTATGGCTTCAGGATTTCTGGAGGCGTTGCTCGGAGTGAATTAGATGGTGCATATGAATCAAACGCATACAGGATCCAGATTCCATCATTTCAATTTTCTCCTCAGCTTTCGTGATATGCGGCGTAGCTTAAGTTCAAGGTGGGAGTTTATATAGTAGAAATGCCTCAGATAGATGGATTTGATAAATCATTTCACGAGCCACCTGAAGAAAGTTTTTTAACGCTATGGTGAAGGTAGAAATCGAAAGTAGATTTAGGGTGCCGAAAGGGGTGTCGAAACGGAGCAAACACCTGCGGCTGCTAGACATTGAATGCAACCGGGATCATGGACATTGTTTTGTGTTTCCGCTTTCAAGCAACTCTGCCAGACTATAAAGAAGGAAATTATTTGTGGGGGATATACAATATTTCTGTGGGCAATTTTCTTTTCCTTCGGGCCTTATTGTTCTGAGTTTGGGTTTATCTGGGAGTACGCGGTGAGCATTTGAACTTAGATCAGATATTGGGTATCAAATGTTTGCAAGTCATGACTTTGGCGAGTTCCATAGAACTTTACGAATCTCTGCTTTACTGTTGAATGTGCGCTCAACAGATTTTCTCATAGCTCTTTTCCGCTCTCCATTCAACCCCTAGGAGAAATATTTTTGTCTACAAGCGGAATTGATTCACTGTTACAAGGCCAATCTTCTTTGTTCTTTTCTTTTGTTTAGAACTCATTTCTCATTTCTTCTAGCTCTCTCTGTTCATTACGTTTCCATCTTCCTTTTCTCTTGCAAATTTAATTCTGTCCCTGATTTCAGTCCATCATTCACCCACGTATCTGTGCCATTTTTGGAGTCGAAAGGAGGTGATATTCTGTGGTTTTTTCGGCGGAGAATCTGGCCTGTCCACATAAAATTAAACTGTTTGATGAAGGACTCAATGAGGGAATCTCATTCCGTTTCCTTGCTGGTACTCATAACTTTCACCAAGATTGGCTTTTCTTTCTGGTGATCACATCACAGTACTTCATGACCTACCGAGTCAGCCAAAAAAGACACTATTAATTTGAAACTCTAACAGATGCCTGGATTCGCGAGCATTAAATTAGATCACGTACATGATGCAAAATGCTGAAAGCTTGCAAAGAGGTCTCTCGACAATTTCTCGAGAAGATATGTTTCACATCAATTCCTAACTTCTCCATCTTGGGTGATGGGCCATTAATGAGTATTCGTGTTCACATGACATATATTAACGAGAGAGACAATTTTGCTATCAAGTACATCCAGGATTTAAATTTTCAGATTCTTCAAGTGCTATTCAAACCTCTTAGAAACTCTTCCTCTTGATTGAATTTTTTTCTGGCCATGTTTGCAACCGATTTTTCATTGAAAGTACCATTTTCAATGAGGAGCGGTCGAGATTTGATTTTCAATACTCTATGACTTGTTCTTCTTGTTCGGTCAAGTCCCTCTCCATCTCTTCTTTTCCTTTTCTCAGTTTATCCCTGTTTTTTAAATCTTTTGTCAAATTCTCTACAGAAACACGAGACTCGCACGAAATGTGACATCACATCTTTGATTAATAGATTTTATACCATATACAATACAGCCACCAGAACTTTCCTACATTCCATGCGCTCCAACCCAGATCAGCATAGTTTTATAAGCGTTCATAGAGAGAAAAGACTAATTGCAATTTTGACCCATTCACGACTTCTGGTCTTCCATGGTACCCTTTCTTCCTTCAGAAATAAATCACTCCTTTTCCATGTCAATATTTGAATCGTCATCACATTCAACCTATAATAACATCAAAAAGCCTCCTTTGCCATTCGTGAGTCTCCCCAAAACTCCTTCATCTGTATTCATTATACTTGAGAACACAACTTTTCGTTTTCGACCGAGATCCGCGCCTTGTGCTTCAACCTGTTGAGCATCTCGAGGGTGTACATTGCAGTACTCAGGAGAAACCGCCCGGGCCCGGTGGCCTCGTTCATCTGCAAATTTATCGCTAACAAATGGTGCCTGCAACACAACAGGGACACCTTTTCCACGAAAGCGCCTCTTTCAGGGCCACTCAAGCTTACAGGTACTTGGAGTGCCATGGCTTTCACGCTAAGCACGAGAATCTTAGAAACCAACTTCCGACCCTGCACCTTGCCCAGTTTAAGCCGCCTCAACTTTCGGGACACTGTCACCATATAGTCGAAAAGCTCTCCCGCAAAAAGCGCCCGTTGTGAGAGCTCATAGTCGCCGGGAAAGTTTTCCCCCACCATATTTTCGATCCGCGCAAGCTCGCCCTCGATGGTCTCAGCTTGCTCCGAAAACAACCCAAACTTGAATCCCGAGTCGGAGGTGAGATTCTCTAATTTCAGGAAAAAGGATGTGAGCCAGTCGTTGATGTGAAACCGCATGTCCACAGGACGGAACGGCACCAAGAAAACTAATTTAGACGTATTGTCCTCGGAATTTGTATCTTTCGTGGTGTTGCTGCCGTCCACAACTCTCATTTCCTTAAAGCTGGGCACCATGACCGTTTCTGAGACGGGCACGCCCATCACCAACTTTGTGGACACGGCTAATGCGGCCAAAATAGTACTGGCTTTCATGTTGGCTTTCATGTTGACCCGGGTTGTCAAAAAAAGCTCACGTGCACTTTGGTGCGGCAGTGTGGTGTATTTACATCTAGATCCCACGGTAAGAAGGAAATCATGGAACGAGGTAGTTCCAGTTACTGAGGAGTTTTCTTCGAAGAAAAGGTTAGGACCACATAGCCTTCTTTTCTTTCTTGGCAGAATTTTTTGTGTGTTCCGGGCAGTTTCAGAAACAGAAGTACCCTAATATATCTCCGGGGCCAACTTTGAAGATGCCGTTTTTGTTGCAATCATCGTGCCTTTCCAAAAGGCAGCTGGTCGCTTTTAGGTCCTCCGTTTGTTGCGAAACTATTTCGATAAAAGTTGAAGAGCGTTGTTTTTCTGGCCACAATTCCCAAATCACTTTGAATCTAAAAGACCAAGCCTTGAAACGAGTGGCGTGAAACACGTCCTGGAAAGCGCCTGAAAATCTTATTGCTGCTTTGCTCACGGAAATCTTGAGTTAGCGATCTGAAAATTTAGGGTGATATGCAAGTCAGTATCCTACATTGAAGAGTCCGTGTTTAATTGTGCCAGAATTAAAAGTGAAGACTTAATTCAAGACTAACTCTCTCTTCACTCTCGCCTACAGCTAATTTTCACTATTGGAGTTTGCAGTCTTGATCTTCCTTTTTACTTCTATCTGGAGACGATCTAGTGAGTAGTTTTTGGTACATTTTGCCGTTGCCAAATTGTTTAAGCAAATGGAAATGAAAAAAGCAGGACGATCACTCTGGCTCGAGGAATTGGATTCCCGAATGTGATTACATCATACTACTTGCAGCAAAACAAACTTCTTGTTCACCTGGATACGCAGTGGAGTGCTCTGCGCCGGTGTGCTCAGCTTCGGAAACAGTGAAAATCTCCAGAGGCTGGGCCTTTGCTGATCATTGTATTCTCTCCATTTGTTTTTTAAAAATTGTTTTTGAAAAACCTTTTGAAATAAAATGACTTTGAGCACACCCTTTTGCCCGCGGAACCGCCTCGGATGAGTCCACACAATGCAAGATAGTTTTCTCCTCTCTCACAAATGAGTTCGAGGCGCATTCCCACTTGTTCAAGCGCTGGTTCTCTATACATAAACATATGGTATTAGTATGTGGTCATTGTGAAGAGAAGGGTAGTTGCAGAAACAAAACGATACATCACAGACACGAGGGCTCTGCATGTGGCAGCTAGTTTCACTGCATTGTCCTTGAGTGTTGCAGCATTGGATATTTCAAAAGAGGGATTTGCTTGGTGATGTTTTTGCTACATGATTCCTGATATTTATTTCCTGTACGTTTCTCTCTCTTCCATATTCAACTATTTGTTAATGACTGCATGCACAAATAAGGTTTAATGTTTCCGCGTCCTCTTTCAATCCGGGATTTGAATTGTATCGATCAAAAACGCATTAGTAAAGCTGGGAATGTATCTCAATGGTTAACCCACGAATTCTGAAACATTTATTTTTTAATTGTGAAGAGTGAAGCGTATTCCAAATCAAATTCATATGCAATAATAAATCAGGAAAGTTGCATGATGTCAGTAACACGTATTGAGGTTGATCTGTGGACAACTTGTTGAAGACCTCTGTTGCTAAATTAAAATTGCTAGATATTAAACAATATCAGATTCGAGAACTAGCATCCTTATCAAGTCGCAAACGAATTTCAGCAAACACGACCGTATGTTCCACAAGGGTGCAAAAGCAAAAAAAAATCATGTAGTCACGTGACCAGGGAAAATTTGAGAGGAAGTGGTTTTTGGTGCACACTCGGAAGTTATCTCAAGATTTAATAAAAAAGAGTCCATTTCTTCCCCTTCGAATTTCTCGGCTCGTCGATCCAATCTTGGACATTTGAAAGGCCGGCTAAATTTCCGTGCTCAATGCAGGTGAAGGTGTCAGCCTGTATGAATGGGTCACGTGATCCCGCCCACCACACATTTCAACACATGTGTCATCTGGCTGCAAATGATGTTCTACGCTGCCTCAGGAATTGTAAAAAGTATATCATCATCTTCAATATAGTAGAAGGAGAACATGACAAAAAGAAAGAAATAGAACAGACTGGTCCTTAGATAATAGTTCTAAGGTTGTGCGGCTCGAGATCCAAATTTTGAACTCGTAATATTCACCCACCACACCCGATTGAAGCATGGAAATCGAAAATGAGTAAGAGAAACGTTTTATATATCCTTGAAACATTACCTGAATCATACAGCACCTTACCTCTCAGATTAGAGAAAGTGAAGATAGTTACAGTCAAATTTCTCTTTCTTTTGGGTTCTATGGAAGCGTCCGCGGAACCGTCGTTTTTCATGTACGGCTCTTATAACCATCAAATACAAAGCCCCTGATCCCCGCCACTTTTCATCTCCACCCCCTTCTTCCCCTTTCATTTCTTCTCTTTTCCTCCAATTCTTTCTTTTCCTTCCATTACCTTCGTTATCCCTTGTCCCTTATTTTTTCTTCTCCCCATTATACTCTCTCTCTCACCAGCAGGCAACAGTATCTCGTGACCACAAGCTTTCAACCTTGGCGTCTGCCCCGTTCCCTCTTTCTTCAAAGATATTTTTTTTTAACCCAAATACTTCGTCTTTTTTTTTTATTTGGTAGATTCATTGATTAGAGGAAAGCTCGAGTTGCCTATACCCACAGCTTTCTAAAATCAAGCTTCAGCATGCCTCGTATTGGAAATTAATTTCTTCGATAAACTGCAACTTATTCCATTGCGATAGACCTGTTCTTGTGCGAAGCCCTTCTAATTTTTCCTTTTCTTGTCTGGCTTTTCTTGACAGCTTCCTCAACAATAGCTGCTTTAAGATTGCTTGGCCTGAAGTGTACAGAAAGATGCAAGCCAAGTTCTCGTACTAAATATCCTGAAACATGCTGAGGAAGATCTGATATTTTTATTCCCGCAGCGGTAACCATTGTATGGAATTGCTTGTCTTTTTATTAATATTCTTTCTTCTTGCCAAGGCCAATCTCACAGTTAACTCTTGCATTGGATCTGGCAAACTCGATGCAACTGGTGAATATCGGAGATCTTTTCCTTTTTCTATTTGTTGCTTCTTCGTGGATGTTTTACTTCAGACTTAAGAAAAACTTGATTGATAAACGGTTTACACCAACAGAATTAGATCGCTGGAGGTCTCATAGTGCAGATGAAACAGGTGCCTGGGATGTTCCGAGGAACGTGAGAGATAAGATGAATGTGGAATCCTACAATTCACTCTGCCGGCTCTGTAGCGTAATTATGCAAAAAATCCCACATTCTTCAGAAGTGGCCATTTCGGCTATTGTTTGAGCTTGTATGCTGCAGAAACAATGTGTCACGAAAAGCCCGCCGTATATTGCAGTCAGATCGACAATAGAAAATATCTTGGGATTTTTTTTTTCGGTGAACCTTTTCTCCTCAAGAGTTTTTTTGGGTATTGCAACAATCTTGAATGTAGGTCAGATGGGCGACTGTGCTATACTCCTGATAAGCGGGTCAGCTCGACAAGCTAAATTCATCGAGTTGCTGGAAAAACTGTATATTCGGTGGTTGGGTGCCCCATCAAGCCAAGATATCAGAAATGGTGTCCAATAGACAAAATGCCTGTTGGCAACAGAAAGACATGAATCATTTGATCTTCCATAATACAGCTGGAAGCTCTGGTTCAGCTAGGGATGTCTTCCCATGAATGTCCTTAGCTACAATCAGCTGAGCTCTTGCAAGAACGAAAGCCCAAATAAAATACAATTGCAAATTCAAACTATTTCATTCTCAAACACGAATTCAGATAAATTCTCAAAAGGATACCAAACACATCTAGCATACCTCACCCACTCAAGAAGAAAAGTTGTCCACGCCCTGGCCACTTCCTCCCTCGCTGTTGCCGAAAACACCTAAGATCGTCTGTTTTGCCTTCTCGACCTCCTGATTGAACGTATCCCGCAACTCAGGCAACATTTCTCCCCTCTCGCCTGCAGCCACCATAAGAGAAGAGAGCTCCCTGTCAAGCTGCTCCAACGCCTCCTGGAACCCATCAATGTTCACGTCCATCTTGCCATTTCCGCTTCTCAACGCAAAAAGACGCACATTGATCTCCATTACCTGGATCACCAAGTCCGCACCTGGGTAGTTGCACCCGTCGTATTTTGAGTGGACAAGAGCGGTGACTCTCATCAATTCGTAGAAGTCGCGGAGCGTGGCAAACTCCGAGACGAGGTCAAGCCCGGCGTTTTCACACGATTCCACAGCATCGTCGATCTCCTGGCCTAGCTGCATTACGTGGTGGTCAAACACAGCGGGATTGAATGCACCCGACTTCACGTGACTGCGCAAGTCGTTGTAAATGTCTCTCAAGTTGGTGGCGGCGTTGTTCTGCTCGTCGGTCCAGTCGTTGCTCTTTTTTTCGACCTTTTTCGTGAGCGGGCAGTAAGAGGGCTCGGCTCTTTTCGAAACAAGCATATCATTTGTGACTGCTATTTTGTCAAGGCGAGAGCTAACAGGGAAGGCTGCAACAACGGAGGTGCAAGCCAAGGCTGCGAAAATGGTATGGGTGATTTTCATGGTGAGAGGAAAACGAGTGCGTTTTTATGTTCTGTTCGGTTCTGTTGAGGCCCATTCTTTTGGGGAATGAGGGCCTTATATAGGTTTCCGTTTCAGAGTTCTGTGCTTTTTAAAAAGCGCAAGATCAAGTTCAGGAATGATTAATCCAGTAGTTCTAGCATCTCACTACACAGAGTCCTATTATCTTCACACGGTGAAGAACAATAGGGGCGGTGCTTTAGTTCTGCAGTGCTATACGAGACCTAGAGATATAGAAACAAAAGAAATGAAGACAACAGTGGCGAGAGAAAGGAGAAAAGGAAATGGAGAAAACTTTAAAGGATGGGTCAATAGATAAAGGCTTGGAAAGGAGATAAAAAGTAAGCAAGTGTTGTGAAGACATTTTGAGAAGTCACTTCGCACAAATTACTACCATGTTTGTGAATCCTTGATTGTGTGTCAGGTTATAATTTATGAGGTATCTGCCCTTTTCCCTGTTTCGGATAAAATCCTAAGCCTCCTCTCGTCATCCTCCGTTGTTCGTTAAGGTGAACCGCCACTTTCTCGGTTAAGATTCTCCGCCTTCCACCTTGGGCCCATTGTTGAGATAATGTACTTCTGTATCGCCTAAAAGAAAAGTATATTCATCGATTCGGGACCCCAGTGGCATAGTACCTGTTGTTGCTCAAGCATTTCAAAAGAATATATGAATTATGCCGTTGTGTTTTTATGAAGTACAGGAGTCCAAAGCTGAACTATGTTCCCCAATAATTCTAAATATTCATACAGGATTAACGAATAGAGATATACGGTACCATCGGTATACTTCTCTCTGTTTGTCGAGTCCTGGAGGCGCATTTAGCTTTTCCTTTAATAAATGTGTCTACCATAAAAAAAGAACATTTGGACTCTTACAAAGGTTCAAAAGTCATAGTCAAAACTCTGAAAGATTCGATAAATTATTTAGAATATTCGCTCCACATCCATCTCACCAGTTCACTCCGCCTAGCTTTCCTGTCTTCTTACTGGAGTGCATTGGGCAAAGCACGTGTTCAGAATTCAAACCCCACAGTGTTCTACTAAACATTCTTCTGTTCCTTCTTTCTCTTTTCAAATACCATTGTGAACTTCCTCACATCATTCTTGGGTTCGCCACGTGGTACCACTCTGCTTTTCTGTACTTCATCCACTTCAATCTCAAAAATCTTCCGCGAGTCAGAATGCATGATTTGGTCACTCACCGCGTAGTTTAATATTAATAAAGACACTATTTCACCCTGGAAAAAAGATAGACACTATCTTTTTGCTTCGTCACTCTGGTAGCTCACGACTAGTATGCCCACATTGACCCTCATAATTTGCTGCACTAGGGATGCTCCTTTCATCTTGTCTTCTTCAAGATCGATGATCATCCTCGTTGATATTTTCGTAGCTTGAAAAAGCTTTTTGGTCGCATCTAAATGGTCACAAAATTGATAATCATTCAAAAGCTATTCGTTCATTTTCTCTTCCACCTCAGAAGCTCGGGCCTCTCACTCTGTGGTTTCGCTGTGGAAAACAGTGCATCGAAGACCCCGCCATCTTCAATATAGTCATACAAGTCGGTGGAAACTACATGCAAGGTGTAGCGGATCTCTTCTTCTTTATTGTGTGATTCGAGGGTGCGTTTATGGAAAACAGTGGGTTGGTTGATGGGATAGGTTTCACCTGGTAAGCCTGAAGCCTGGGGCTTTTTAACAATTTTTGGTAATTCGAGAGGCACTGCAACTGTGAAGCCAGACAAAAATAATGATGCCACTAGTATTGACCCCACTCTCATATTTGGTTGATGCAAACAAGCTAACGAGAAACAAGTGCACCGGAAGACCCAAGTATCGATAAAAAAAAACAATTCCACACACTTTGGAAGAGCAAGCAAAGGAATACAAAAAAAATTGTCTTCCCGTTCGGCCCGTTCGGGTATCCGCATTGTGCAAAATCCAACATGGCCGTGAACAATAGGCTGATTGTTCTAGGCAGGTATAGGAAAGTTCAGAGATGGCCATCATTTACTTTGAAAATAGAGGGCAAGAATTTACAAACTATTTGAAATAGGGAGATCTGTTCGATTTCTGGATTTTGATTTCTTTTCTGTAAGTTCGAGGGACTCAAGGCGTGAGAATATGTCGGGTATAAATCTTGAAGTACTATTTGCGTTATGAGAATATGAGTGAGTTTGATATCAGTAACTTTGTTGTCACGTACAACAAAAGGACAGAAAGACCCGGCATTTTTGTTGTAAAAAAATGGTAGTTCTAAGCCACTTCTCGTACATTGTTCTCTATCAGATTCTTAGTGATTCGAGGTGACATCAACCTGACGGATAATAGGGGCAAGCATGCATTATCAAAGTTCTAGGCTGTGTGAAATTTAATGGATCAAAAAGTGACAACATAAAATGAAACTCAGCCTACATATATTTTCGAATGAGAAAAAGCATAGAATGGTACTAGTACAAGATTAGACACTAGCATGCAGCCTCGCAAAACTCAACGCCAGTCGAAAAGAGAATGCTAACTAAAAAAATAACTAAACCAATTCAACTGAAGGCTAAGGTCTAGAGTCATAATCAAGCGAGATCCTGACAATAGCCTTGCTGGGACTTGAACCTGTTCTCCCTGGACTGGCCCTGAAAGTTGACATTATTCTGACCCTGTTGGACATTGACATCAGTCTGGCCCTGGTGGATATCTCTCTGGCCGTCCTGAACATTGACCTGTCTCTGACCGTCCTGAACATTGACCTGTCTCTGACCGTCCTGAACATTGACGTTCCTCTGTCCTTGTTGTGTGTCCACATTGACATTTCTCTGCCCTTCCTGAACATTCACCTGTCCTTCCTGAACGTTAACCCTTCTCTGCCCGTCCTGGACATTCACCTGTCCTTGTTGAATATCAACCTTTCTCTGTCCGTCCTGGACATTTACCTGTCCTTGTTGAATATCAACCTTTCTCTGTCCGTCCTGTGCATAAACATTTCTCTGTTCCTGTCCTTGACCCTGCTGAGGGTGCACATTCACCTGTTTATGTCCCTGTTGCGAGTTCATATTGACAGTTTTGTGGCCCTGCGTGATTTGCATCAGCTCCTCGATAATCATGTACATGGGTTGGTACTCACACTCTTCTCTGCTCTGCAACAACTCCATAATTCTCTTGGCCTCCTGTATGGTCTTCGAGAACGTCTCGTACAACGGCTCGAGAATCTGCTGGCCGCCAATCTCCCGCTCCAATGTCGCCAACTGCTCCTGCTTTTGTCTGAAGTACGCTTCAAACCCGCTCCACTCATAGTCCGGCTTGTTGCCGCCGTCAAACATAGCAGCAATCTCCACGTAGAGATTCATTGCCTGGATTACATACTGGGATCCCGGGTAGTTGCATCCGTCGTACTCGTAAAATACCTCGGACGCAGTGCGCATGTCCTTGAACAACAACCACGCAATGTCCATCTGGTGCTTGGGGAAGTTCTCCTGAGAAAAGTGCGTGTTGGCGGCGCCTGTGGCCCAGTCGAGCCTGCCCTCAAACTCGCGGATACGATGGTAGAAGTCCCGAGGGTCGAAGCCGTGTTCAATGGCCTGTTCTCTCAACATATTGGTGGTCTCCCTGACGTACTCCACAATGCGGTTTTTAGAGTCCTCATTCTCACGTTTCCCGAGCTCAAGAGGAAGCTTAGCATTGGGGACCACGACGGCGTTTCTCTCGCCAAAAACAGCGGAGTTGGCCGCAAACGCGGTGCAAGCCATGGTGGTCAAAATGGTGGCGGTCAATCTCATAGTAAATGTAAAAAGAAGCGAAGGTGGGTAGTGAGATTGGTGGATTTTGATGATTCTTCACGGGTTTATATAGCCAGATAATAGAGGCTTAGCACATTTTCGAAGATCAGATGATAGCTTCTGTTTTCGGCTGCGTGGTCTGGATTGGGGCATTTAGCCTCTCGGATTCTCGTCCAAAGAGGAGAACAATACTTTGAACATATCTACGATGAGGAGCAGGTGGCAGACAATAAGGGCATCTAGTAGGCTGACTAATTTATTTTCTCCTAGCAGGCTCGGGTTTTGCTTCTTATCGAGTACAATTAGAGCATTATCAGAAATGACTATACAAGTATTGGGCATTGAAGTATAAGGGATTGAATCCAAGTCATTCACACCTTCGAGCAGCTGTAAATGATTGATTTTCGAAAATCTGCTCATAGGTCACTACCACTCAATAATCTTTTCTACAACTCTACTCTCTATTTTTATTGCGCTCGTGCAGCCATTGTTACTTTAGACTATACGCTCGGCCTGCCTGTCTGAGTCTATTGTGCAAACAATGAATCTGCAGGTACACGGCACCGGCAACTGGAGTAGTACTAAGAGATTGAGAAATTTCTTTTTCTTGAAATGTAGATCTTCGGCAATTTCGGAATATTGCAAGGGGTTATCACTAGATAGAGTTTGTTAGTGTGTCAATTCTGGAATATGCTCAACTTGGCAATGTCATGAATCATTCTGAGCCCGTTCCTCCAAGAATTATTGAGAGTTTATCACCAAACTCACTGCTTTGATGGCTTTAGATAACGACATACTAATTGTGCCTTGAAACGCATGCCCATTGTGCACCCGTTTTAAACAATGAGGCTGTGATACGCGGGAATAATTAAGAAAATGTGTGGTTGCTTTTTTTTGAAGATCTTTTGGAAAAAAAGAAATTCGAGGTCTTGGCTGTGTTTACTCTTCTTTACTCTTTATTAATAGTTATTTCGTCAGTCAAGCCAGTGGGCCTGAACTGTTTAGTATCGAGATTTTGCAATTTGGAAAACTATTCCTAGAATTCAGAACTTTTGACCTCACTCCTGTTGCCAACTTTTTTTCCTCATAGCTTGATTTTGATATTTCAACAATGGGTAAGGTCGTAAACAAAATTAGTAAAAATGTACGGAGTCGGTTTTGCTCGGCCTTGAGCGTTAGATAAACTTGGCTACCTTAAAAATACTTAGACTCCACAAATTTGGATTTCTTCGGGTTGAGTAATACACATACGAGTAAATAGACGATTATTGTATCTATCAAAAACAAAAGAAAAACTCAAAGACCCAGAAAAGAGGGCAGTAAGGCTAGAATACTTCAAAGGCTGGAATGTTTCTGTTGAGTTACAGCGATTCCCGTACCTCTTAGAAATTACTGGCTTCTTTCAACTGAGTTTAATCAGTATTATGGGTGTATAGAAGTCTGGGAAAGCCCAGAAGGCTTGCTTGTTAATGAATTTATTTTTCAAGTAGTGGGGCAACCTTCACCCTTCTACTTTTTCAGCTGAGCTTTGAAGAAATGCGTGGCATGAGCACCTAATTATCACACCAAGCAGTGACTCAGTCCATACTATAATACTCGCTAAATTGACATAGACCATCACATTTATCTTTAAATACGCTTTATTTGAATGTTTAATCTTACCGATAAATAGAAGAGAAATGCCTTGGTGATTCGTGTGATGGGACCTCGAAATGGGTAAGAGGTTTTAGGCATAGCTGTACAGTTTTGGGCTTAGAAGATAACTTTTGAGCTCCTCTTTAATCAATGGATCTATAGAAAAAAAAAATCTTAAGCATACAACAGTAAAGGATATCGAACACTTTGCTGTCACGTGACCATTCACAAACCTGTTTCCATAAACTACAGTACAGCAATAGACCAATATTCGAACTCTTGGGTTGAAGTAAACTTTTGAAGTTTAAGCATTCCAGATTTCATCATGAAGAAAATATCTCGAAATATAAAAAAAAAAGCAAATTGACATTTGTTTGATAACTTTGATAAACCACTGTCATGTCACTCATTCTCCCCACAACTCAATCGCCCATCGCAGATCGCCCTCCCACCTCGAATCGGCGCTATTATATGCAGTTCTAGCGCATTGCACGCGCCATCTCCGCACATCCTCACCATTCGCCGCCCATCGGACCCCAAGATTTCCGCACCCGCATTCCCGATTAGGCAATCCCGCTAAGCACGTCACATGCCTCTGTAACCTTTACACTCGAGGTATAAATATCCATGGGGATCCCCTATCCCACTCTCTTTTTCATACTACCGAGCCTCCTCTATTTTCTCTTCCCCTCTGCAATGTCCGTGTGTGAGCAATACTTTCCTGATGAGCCTGCCAAGCCAGAGCTCGTCACGTCCTTCCCAGGCCCGCAGTCCAAGGCCGCTACTGAGTCTTTGGGCAAAGTTTTCGACGCCAGACCCGTCTATTTTGTGGCCGACTACAAGAAGTCTGTCGGTAACTACATCGTCGATGTTGATGGAAACAAGTACTTGGATGTCTATGCACAAATTGCCCTGATTCCGTTGGGGTACAATAACCCCGCCCTCATTGAGGCTGCGAAATCAGACAAGATGGTCAGTGCCATTGTGAACAGACCGGCCTTGGGAAACTTTCCTGGCAAAGATACCGAGGAGATTATTGGGGAGTTGTTGAAGGTTGCCCCTGAAGGTCAAGACAAGGTCTGGTCCGGTCTCTCTGGTGCCGACGCCAACGAGTTAGCATTCAAGGCTGCGTTCATGTGGTACCAGCTGAAGAAACGTGGTTTTTCCACAGCGTTTTCTGACCACGAGAACGAGACCGTGATGAAGAACCAGGCGCCCGGCTCGCCCGACTTGGCGATTCTTTCCTTCCAAAGAGCGTTCCACGGAAGACTCTTTGCCTCTGCCTCTACCACGTGCTCGAAGCCCATCCACAAGTTGGACATGCCTTCCTTCAACTGGCCCAAGGCGGAGTTCCCTGCATATAAGTACCCCTTGGACAAGAACCAGGCGGCTAATGATGAAGAGGACAAGAGGTGCTTGGCCATTGTCGAGACCTTGTTGAAAACCTGGCACGTGCCCGTTGCTGCCGTGTTGGTCGAGCCTATCCAGTCCGAGGGAGGCGACAACCACGCGTCCTCTGCATTTTTCCAGGGCTTGAGAGACCTTACTTTGAAGCATGGCTCACTCTTAATTGTCGACGAAGTCCAGACCGGTGTCGGTGCTACAGGTAAGATGTGGGCCCACGAGCACTTCAACTTGGAGCCAAAACCAGACATGGTGACGTTCTCGAAGAAGTTCCAGTCTGCAGGATACTACTACCACAGCGACGAGTTGATCCCCAACCAGCCATACCGCCAGTTCAACACGTGGTGCGGAGACCCAGCAAGAATGATCTTGGCCGGTGCGATTGGCCAGGAAGTGGCCAAGCTTGGCTTGGACAAACAGGCCGCCAGAGTGGGTGACTACTTATACGGTAAGTTGGAGAAGTTGGCGCAGAAGTTCCCCGACCACTTGGCCGACTTGAGAGGAAAGGACAGAGCCACCTTTATTGCGTGGACATTCAAGAAGCCTGAGCTCAGAAACAAGTTCTTGGCCGACATGAAGACTGTTGGTATCAACATCGGTGGCTGTGCAGAGGACTCTGTGCGTTTGAGACCTACCTTGGTGTTTGAGGAGAAGCACGCCGACATCTTGGTTGCCGGTGTGGAGAAGGTGTTGTCGGGATACTAATAGGCTTAAAGCTATAGATTAGCAATTAGGTTTGGAATTAATGAATTAAAGAAAAAGTCATGTAATGGAAGCGAAAATATTGAAAGAGGAACTTCAGGGTTTTCCATCAAAGGGTAAATGTTGTTTAGTGGAATTTCCTTCTCATCGTTCTGAATATAGGTGTACTACTACCCAACGGAAACGCATTAATGGCAATCATTACAGAATACTTGGAGAAAAATGGCCCTTCATAAATTAGTGAAGGCACGCTTATATTAACTCTCATTCAAAATTTCTGAAGACTTAAAGTATTTTCCGTCCGCTTTGTATCTCCATGCACGTAACCTCCCTGACTCGTTTACAAAGCAATGAATATGAGATCGAGACCTATTCGGAATCAGTCCTCGGGATATACTTCTATCTGATTCTCGTTCGTCAAGGCTTTCTTTCACTTTCAAATAACTTTTTAAGTCATACTCTTTTTTGTCTTCCGTTCTTTGACTTTTAGCCCCTACAATGCATGTTATTTTCTTTTCCTCTCGCTCTATCTCTCTCTTCTATTGTTTATGAATCTAGACCCTCAAAGATCATCCATTGTCTTTAGTCGGCCCGGTCTCGGTCATCAAATTGCCAATGATTACTTTTGAATTTTTATTTCGGGCTCTAGAAAAAAAAGCTTTCATTGATAATCCAGAAGAATAGCTTAATTTATAGGAATTTCACAGAATCATCAATCTCGCACGCTCCTAGATCGCCCCTCCCCAAAAACAATAAGAGGAATCTCGTCACAGAAGCAGTTTTGAGATCAGCATTTCCCTTAAGGGTACTTTAATTTCACTTTCTTTAGCTTCACTCGTGTCTTCTTCGCTGAAAACTCAACCACAATTGAATCCAAGAATGGAAAGAACTGTACAATATGCTCTCACGATTTTCTAAAGTCACTCAAATTTACCCCAGTCACTTTCTGAAAGTCAATAATCCATTAAAAGGCTATTTTGTTTTCCATTTTTCTTCAGCTGTTTAAAACCATCGTTCTCAATTAGCCTCACTTGCTCTATATTTCTTCTTCTAACAATGTGCGCTAAAACTGAGGATATTAACCACAAATGCAAAGACCTCAAAGATGATCCAAACCTCCCAAGACCATCCCATTCTATCCAAGTTTCTGACCTTTCTCGAGAACCGGAGCTTGTGGAAAAATATCTCATTTACCTTGAGCGCAAAAACCTCTTCCGAGGCATGTGTCTTCTGGTGAAAATCTCGAATCCTGACATGCTCACACCAGAGTTGGCGTTCCTATCATTGCGCAAACTTATTCTAAAGTACCCATTCTTGATTGCCTCTCTCAATGGACCAGAACCTAATGTTCAGTGGCAACCCTTGTCTGCAGTGAAATTCACTGAAATATACCAGGAAACCTCCCATGTGAAAGTTTGTTTTACTGCTGCGAAAGCTGACATTAGCATCCTCAGTAGTTTACGGATAGTGGACCACTATAACCAGAACAAACCACTCTGGAAGATTGTGTACTATAAAGATACCGGATGGATCTCGTTTCACTGTGCCCACAGCTTCACAGATGCCGGTTCTGTGGTCGCATACTTGAAGGAGTTTGTGGAGGAACTCAACGATAAAGAGGATGCGAATGGCGAAAATTCTGAAGATATTCCAATAGAAGAAAAAGAAGTTTTCAATTTGAAGAAAGATTTGAGATACTTGAGTCATGGAATCCCTCCTAAGTTCTTTGACCGGATTCAATACCAACCAGATATCTTGACCCTGATTCTAGCACTGACCTTCAGGAAAGCCATACAAATGTATCCTCTGATAGTGCCCACGATTTTTGAAAGAGTCCAACAAAGTATGATGTTCTTGAATATATCAAAGATTTTTGAGTCCAAAGAAATATTCCTGAGTGACTTTGTGATCTCGAAGCACTCTCCGCTAATTCGGGCCTCGCCTCTATTCATCAATATCCCACCTCGTGACCTAAAATGTATCATGGCATCCTGCAGAAGCCACAATGTGAAATTCCAAACTTATATGATAATTATGTACATTCACACGATCCATGAACTATGGCCCGAGCTCTACCTGAAAAAGTACTTGAAAATCGGCGTTGCAGCCAGCCTTAGAAATCGGTATCCTCATCTACTACTTAGCCATAATAAGTTTCTCAGCAAAATGAAAGAAAATAGTAAGAGATTTGACGATGGATTTTACACGTTTGTGGTGAACTACTATTTCGAGCCAAATACCAATTTTTCATGGAAACACGTCAAAAGATACCACGATTTCCTTCACGATACTATCAATAGTGAGGCCTGGATCCGGCAATATTACGTGGCCAACCAGGCATTGACTGCAGAAAGTTATATGGACCCAAAGGTCGGCAAGCAGAAGGACGACTGTTTTATGACGGCCACAAATTTGGGGAACCTCGATTTTATGGAGAGAGAAAAGGGAATCCAGATTGAAAATCTCTTGTTTGCTCCATGCATGGCGGCCACCTTCGGGACGCATCACGTGACCTCGTGTTCCACGAAGAAGCACGGACTTAATCTCATGTTCACCAACGGGGATCAGAATATCAAGGATTGGAATTTGTTTTCTCGGAAACTCAAAGAGAATCTCGTGGGGTTTCTGAAGAATTACTGAGTGTAGGCTTTCCCCAAAATGATTTCTGGTATTTAAAGCGTGTTGATTTCGAGGTGACTCGGTCGTGAATAAGGTGGCAATTCGAACTTGAGGCAACTTTTGAAATCACAGGAAGTCGAAGTTAATTCGCAAGGAGAAACCCTAATTTTCAAAATCCATTTCCAAATCAGACGTCTATTCGGAAATAGTTCATTTCAGAACCGAAGCACAGCCAATGTTTCTGTCTTATGGATTCTTATATTCGAGCGATCTAGAGACGCACAACGGTTCTCGACCTATACTCAGGTTCAACTTTTTAAAACATGGGCTGTTAGGAAGTTCATATTCACTTACACCGTTACTGCTAAAATGTGGCACACCTCAGAATGTATTTTGACCAAACTTATTGTGTTGCATTCAAACTCGCATCTACTTGTGAAAGCCTGATGACTAGAAACTGCATAACTTGCAAGTTCCAATTCGTCCCAGAACTCTACACGTCGAATGTTTAGATCGTTTTATCTGCAAGACCATGCCGTATATCGCCACGGTCATCTGCCATGTTTTCGCAGCTGTCGTGGCGTAGGAATTCCGCTCATCTTAATTAACGAACGAATGAATCCTCACACTCTGCCTCAAACATATTGGGACATTATGCTAAATGGCATAAAGTCCCGAAAGTATATTGACATATCTGAACTGTAAAAAACACAATTTTCCTTGACGTTTTTCGTTCCTCCTTCTCTTTTTTTTTTCTCGTTGCCAAAAATTCGCATGTGCACCGGTTGCGCTTTTTGCCACTTCATTGCTATCGTTATATAAAGAACATGGAGGTGCGCTTTTCGCAGTCACCTCTCACGATCTTATCGCCATCCATCTGGTCTTTATAGGGCCCAGATCCATTCCATCACCCTTGCATTTATTCTGCCACCACCCGAAATTTTCGTATTCGTCTTTCGATTTTTTATGTTGGAAACCCAAAAGAACCTAATTTTTTATCTCTAATTCATTTTTTCTCCCTATTTCCCAAACATCCTACCCTGTTCTTACTATGACTCGGAGTACGCCGCAACTCACCGAGAGCCCGCCTTCAGACGCGGAAGTTCCCACACAAAATCTCGAAAACGACGAGGATTTCGAGGCCGGCGGGTTCATAGTGGACGACCCCGACCGCAAGCCAAAACGCAAGTCGAGACGCGCGAAATCCGTGGCGCTGTACGACGAAAACGTGCTCGAGGGTGCAAATCTCGCTGAAATCATCTCTGATCCCGAAACTTTCGAACAGGACGAAAGCGCTGCTCCCGCGGCAAAGAGACAGAGACGTGCGCCCAGAAAAACTGCCGCTGCCGGCCGCGCCAGGGTGAAAAAAGCCCCGAAAATCGAGCCTGTGGACGTCGAAAGTGGAAGCGACGCGGACTACAAGGAAGACGCGTCGCAACCCGGCGCAAAAGACGCGTCTAGCGACGAGGAGGAAATGTCGATCGTGAGTCTGGCCCGGGCGCGGGAAGGGACGTCTACCACCCACGCAATCACGCTTTCAGACGACGACTTGGTGCAGGAACTATCTGCCTCTCCGCCGCCAAAAAAGGGCAAAAACGGAAAGCCCCGGGCGCCCCGGAAAAAGAAGGAACCGAAGGTCAAGGTGCCGTATTTCACACGTGTGACCAACAAGTTATACGAGCAGCACCCCGAGCTCAAGGACGTGTTTCCGTATCTCCAGCTGGTAGAGAAAGTGAAGGTAGAGCGTGCGGCTCAGCCTGCAGACATGAACGTGAAACTACTTCCTTTCCAGTTAGAAGGTTTAAATTGGCTTATTAAGCAGGAGGAAGGCGAGTTTGCAGGAGGCGTGCTAGCCGACGAGATGGGAATGGGAAAAACGATCCAGACCATCGCGCTTTTCATGCACGATTTGACAAAACGGCCCAATTTGGTCGTGGGGCCCACTGTAGCACTCATGCAGTGGAAGCATGAAATCGAGAATCACACCAAAGAGGGGAAGTTGAAGGTATTGCTTTTCCACGGCGCAAATCGAGCGACCACCCTGAAACAACTAGAGGAGTATGACGTGATCTTGACGTCCTACTCCGTGCTCGAGAGTGTATACAGAAAAGAACGGTACGGATTCAAGAGAAAAGATGGTGTGGTGAAGCAGAAATCGCCCTTGCATGCATTGGACTTTTATCGTGTGGTACTAGACGAGGCGCACAACATCAAGGACCGGACCAGTGGAACCGCAAAGGCGGCAAACGACCTCAAATGCAAGAAACGATGGTGTTTGACCGGAACCCCGCTCCAAAACCGTATTGGCGAAATGTACTCGCTCATCCGGTTCATGAAACTTGACCCTTTCTACAAGTACTACTGTACAAAGTGTGATTGTTCCTCGTCGGAGTGGAAGTTCTCCGACTGGAGACATTGCGACATTTGCAACCACACGCCGATGTTGCACACGAACTTCTTCAACCATTTCATGTTGAAGAATATCCAGAAGTACGGTATAGAGGGCGACGGGCTCACGTCGTTCCAGCATATAAGACTTCTTTTGAACAACGTGATGTTGCGCCGCACGAAGATCGAGAGGGCCGATGATTTGGGATTGCCTCCTAGAATCGTGGAAATCCGCAGAGACGTGTTTAATGAGGAGGAGAAGGACTTGTACCTGTCGTTGTACAGCGATCTGAAGAGAAAGTTCAATGACTATGTGGCAGAGGGTGTGGTGCTCAACAACTACGCCAACATCTTCACGTTGATCACGCGTATGCGGCAGCTCGCAGACCACCCGGACCTTGTCTTGAAGAGAATTGGATCTAACTCCGTGGCACAGGAAGTCGACGGAGTCATCATGTGCCAGATCTGTGACGACGAGGCCGAGGAGCCGATTGAGTCGAAGTGTCGCCATCGTTTTTGCAGAATGTGCATACGCGAGTACATGGAGAGCTTCCTGGGCGACGAGAAGAGCCTCTCGTGTCCTGTTTGTCACATTGGACTTTCGATTGACGTGCAACAGCCTGCATTGGAGGTGGATGAGGAGCTTTTCGCCAAGGGGTCTATAATCAACAGAATCAAGTTGGGTACGCATGGTGGGGGCTGGAGATCGTCCACCAAGATCGAGGCGCTTGTGGAGGAACTCTATAAATTGAGGTCCGATAAGCACACGATCAAGTCGATTGTTTTCTCGCAGTTCACATCGATGTTGGATCTCATTGAGTGGAGATTGAAGAAGGCCGGGTTTGAAACAGTCAAACTTCTGGGCTCCATGACTCCGCAGCAAAGAGACAACACCATCAAACATTTCATGGAAAACACGCTGGTGGAAATCTTCCTCGTGTCCTTGAAGGCCGGAGGAGTGGCGCTTAACTTGTGTGAGGCGTCGCAGGTGTTCTTGATGGATCCATGGTGGAACCCCAGTGTGGAGTGGCAGTCGATGGACAGAGTGCACAGAATCGGGCAGAAGCGGCCGATCAGGATTACGAGGTTCTGTATCGCAGATAGTATCGAGTCGAAGATCATCGAGTTGCAGGAGAAGAAGGCAAACATGATTCATGCAACGATTAATTCCGATGACGCGGCGGTGAGCAGGTTGACGCCAGATGATCTCCAGTTTCTTTTCATGAATTGAGGAGGGGGGCTTCGAAGGGAGTGAGGTTTATTTGGTGCCTGTATTCAATGAATTATGGATGATGGTTCATTCTGTGTTGTGCCTGGCATAGGAGAGATTTGCAGCATAGCATACATATGATAACATTTGAAAATAGAGGTTATAGCATCGGTTCACGAGCCTTTGTCAAGATTTCTTCAAAATTAAAGTATATCGCGTTCCTTCTTGAAACCTAACAGAAAACGGTTTCTTTCATCATCCATGTTTCAATATTCAGGTTTTTCTCCTGTACAGGGTCCTTCTGGAATGATTGCAGCCGTTTTCCCCACTTTGTTAGTCACGTGACCTTCGCAGCCAGATCGGGTACTTTGGACCCGCCGATATTTTCAGATCCAATGCTCGAAAGAAAACAATCATTGTAAGGAAAACCCAGGATTTGAGTTCCGATCATATATTTATAGACATTTTGGAGGGCTCCGAATATATTCAATAACTTTCTCTTGCCATTTATCCCGGATCCGCCGACTTGACGGAGCACCTTTTAAGAGACCAGAGACTATCATAACTGGTCATTCAAACCCCACAAAAAACAGACTTTTCCCTCTTCTTTCGAGCCTCTTTTGATTTGCATTTCACTCTAAAAGCTATCTGTTTCAAAACGCCTCTTTCCTTGATCGTACATAACTCTGTTTTCCCTGTCACTTACCCGGCTATACATCTACATTCACTCGCTCTTCTAGCGCGACACAAACACCCTGAGTTCACATGAAAATGGCACCAAACTCTTCGAAAGACCCTTTTTCAGCCAGAGTCAAGCACAGCATCAAAAAAGAGTCCAATGCGGCGCTTCTAGCGGGCGGAATCGCCGGCGCCGTTTCTCGGACTTTAGTCTCACCTTTTGAAAGGGCGAAAATCTTGCTACAACTCCAAGGACCAGAAGCACAGAAAGCTTACCGTGGCATGTTCCCCACTATTTGGAAAATGTACAAAGACGAGGGCTGGCGAGGCTGGTTCCGTGGAAACACATTGAACTGTATTCGTATCGTGCCTTACAGTGCCGTGCAGTTTGCAGTTTTCGAGAAATGTAAAATGTTTTTAGTCAACAGTAAACCTGAGGGTCAGCGGGTTCTCACAGACTTCGACCGGCTCGTGGCCGGCTCTCTAGGAGGTATTACATCTGTTTTGGCTACTTACCCTCTAGATTTGGTACGCGCACGCATCACCGTACAGACAGCACTGTTGAAAAAACTTAATAAGGGCAAACTTGTGGGAGCGCCCGGCGTATGGGAAACTTTACGCGATGTCTACAAAAACGAAGGTGGAATCGTGGGATTGTATCGAGGAATTGTGCCTACTACTTTAGGCGTAGCCCCCTATGTGGCGCTTAATTTCGCCCTGTATGAATCACTCAGAGAAATGATGAAAGAGTCCAGCTACGATTTCAGTTCCCCGCTCTGGAAACTAGCTGCAGGAGCGGGAAGTAGTTTCTTCAGTGGTGTATTGATTTACCCCCTAGATTTACTCAGAAAACGGTACCAGGTTGCCAGCATGGCAGGTGGAGAATTGGGGTTCCAGTATAAATCTGTTGCGCACGCTTTAGTGACTATTTTCAGAGAGGAGGGCTTTTTCGGTGCATATAAGGGATTGACGGCCAACTTGTATAAGATTGTGCCCTCGATGGCGGTCAGTTGGTTGTGCTATGATTCGTTGAAGGAGTGGATTAAAGAGTGGTAGGTGAATTGCTTCCAGGAAGGCAAATTGATTAGTTGAGGGGAAAAAATAAACCCCCTCTTGAATCCTTAGGGTGTACTGATTTTTCTTAGGAAAAACGTGGAAAAATGCTTCTTTAACCTTAGGAGGTACTGATTTTTCTTAGGGAAACTTAGGGAAACCCAGGATTGAAGAGGGGATTCATTGAGCCTCTTAGTTGAGATAGAAGCGATGAAAGAGGAAAGAACAGTCTGAACTATTTCCCTTGCTTGAATGATTATTGAAGACGCGCCCGTAATTGCAGGATAGTTTGTTTCTAGTGGACTCCGTGTGTGAATAATCAAGAAAAATAGTTTTCTCTGGCTATCTCAAAACTTCATTATGATTCAATCTTGCGAAAACAATCGTTCGAGGAACTGATTATGTATTTTATTTTTGTTGTACATTTAGGCGAGGTATTCATGCGAGATATGATGAAAGACGCGAATTGGGGAAATGACATAATAATTGGCGCCAAGGGACCGCTTAGATTGTGACTTTCTATTATTGTCAATATTAATCAGGGAGAAACATGGTTTAAAATGCCTCGTTCCACTGATTTCTTGACACAATGTATTCCCTTCCCGCAACGTATGTTTCTATTGTACAGAAAGAAGAGTGAGAAGGTCTACCACATGTTGGTGAAGGTTTCAAATGGAATGTTCACGATGGCGTCCGGTAGTTCATGGAAAATCTGGTTTTTCAGAAATCTTCTCGGAAAAAGAGCTTTTACCCTGTACGAAGTATCCCGTTCTCGTACATAGTGGAAAGATGAATGTGTGTGGACGCATTGATTTCGTTTTGGAATCTTGAGTTGATTAGTAAATCCAATCATAAAAGACTATATTTCTATCAAAATACTACAACTTTCACTCCTATTTCTAGTCTTGATATTTCTTGCTATGAATATCTTCTTCGCATACACCTCGGGGTATACAAGGGGCAATCGGTGATCAACATTTTGGGTCTCAAGCATTTATGGAGGGAATTATTGGCAGAAATAGGAGAATAAGTACAACTGCCCGTTTTGGATATATCTCGGGTTCAGAAGACTACTATGGTGACCCTTTGAAGTCGATTGATTACATCTCGCCCATATATACCCCTCACGTGTCAACGCGGCCACACTTTTCGTAGACCCCCTTTTCGCAGACGCTTTTCGCAGCCATGTTTTTTTGCTATGCTGACCAACTTATCACAAACGTCCAGCAGACCACAAAAGAAATCTTCTATATAGAGCCCCCCGTTCCCCCGTTTTTCTGCGCAGTTTTTTTTTTGTTCATATACCACTCTTCTTCCCACTTCTTGAGTGGCAATCACTCAAGAAGCGCTTAGCTGAGCTTGTAGAGATCATGGAAAGTTTCCATGGGATTGTGTTTGTAGGCAACCAAAGAAAAAAAAATTAACGTACGTATAAACTTCCCCCTTTTTCTCCATTTCCTTGATTTCTGTCCCGGTTTTGTACCAGTCCGAACAGCCTTGAGAGTTGGGCGATGAAATGAAACAGCCCTCGTAAATTAATTTAGTTTTGTGTGTTGTGGGTTCTCAGGATCCTTCAACCACGGTTCGATCAGATTTTAAAAGAGGCCTGAAAGATGAACAACTGACGAAGTGTATGTATCATACGTGGCTACATTCACGCTAATCAAACTGGCATACCGAGAAATCCGTTAACCACAACCACACCGGCTTCTGAAATGATCTTTCGGCGCCTGTAGTTCTTTCCATGAAAGTATTACCTGACACACCTATCCACAAATTCCCCGACTGGAACCGAAAAAAAGACCAGACACTCACACAACAAGACACCCTCTCCATCAACCTCCCAGCTACAGGTGAATACAGACCAGTCAAATACCACGAGGAAGGCATCCCATTCTTTTCAAGGAGAATTGGGGGTTTCTTGTTGAACAACTCGTTTTCAACTTAATAAATTGAACACTTTGCCACGAGTAGATGTTGCGACTCAAAACCTTGGACCACACACAGTACCTCGGATGTCCTTTCAAAAGGATTAGTTTGCGTGTTTCTCACCAAAACGAGGTCTTTCATTTATTTTTAACCTAGTTGTAATGTGGGTGAATGGTACAGCAAGTCTGTGAGCTTGTATACTTGTCTGATCTCCAGCCCACGAACGCTCTAATGAGGTACGGCTGGGGAAATTGGAAAGAAATTTTGATAAGCATGATGAGTTCTCTGGTAATCATTCTCTTGAGAGAATTCTTGACGGCTTTTTGTGCTGTATACTTTTCGCCTCCAACGATAGTTGAGTTCTCTCGCATTGATGCAAGAGAAAGAGCTCTGGAAACGACACTTCTCAATCTTCTCAAGTCTGCGAAAGTTGTATAATGTTGCGAAGTTTACAATGTCAAAAAGTTTTGTTCAAGCAAAATTCACATAGGGACTAAATGCTACGGCTCGATTGGAATTTCAATGCGTTGAACATGACCACTCAGACCTAGGTATGTTATCATAGTTTTAAGTGAAATCCATACAGGTTTTTAACAATAAAAAATGAACTTTTGATGATAGCTCACGGAATGCCACTTGAGCAAAACTATCTTCATTTATATAGCTATCGTAACGTATAACGACATTGGATAGCAATTACACCTACCTAAAGAGTTGTCCTGGATGCCAAAAATGGCCAGCTTTGAGAACAGCCGCAGAAAACAACCTCTATTAGAACCAGGTAGACTAATCAGCTGCTTCATGTAAATTCGGACAAGGAATGTCTCCTACAATGTCACTCCGCTGGTGGAAACGCAGATCAAATAGCCCCAGATGCTTTATCCGTGACTACATCCTTGTCACGTGATCCTGCTCTCCAGGACCCTGTACATCCAGACTTTGGAATCAACAAACCAAGCAATTTATGCACTACAATACCAAATTTATTAAGCCAGGAAGACTAGTAAATAGACCAAGAAGCTATTCAAGATTTTCAATCTCAAAACTACTCAAAGTCTCAAATCCTTCAAGAGACTAATCCACACTCGTCTTACCCTCCTCTCGCTGTATCACGTGACGCGCGTCAGCCAACCACCGCGCGCGAAACTCAACGTACGATGTCAAAAAACGATCTCCACCAAAAAGCCTCCAAATTCAATAAAGAAAAAATACAATCATAATGAGATCCTCGCAGATTTTGAGACTTGCCGCCAAGAAGAACAACGCCGCCCCTAAGGTGCCTGTTCCCGTGGAAATGTACCCATTGTTCGCTGCCGTGGGTGTGGCTGTTGTGTCCTTAGGTTACTTCACCTACAGACACTTTGCCTACGACCAGCAGCTCAGATTGTGGAAGAACCCCAACTTGTCGAACTTGGACGCCGTCTTGAACAAGGCCGCCGAGGACGAGAAGGCTGCTAGCTCCGAGTAAATCAAAAAAAAAAAACTGGGGAAATAGCGTGGTTTTGGCGCTTTTACTGCGTTATATTGCGTCACAAGTGCTGGTTTATATAATCCACGAAACTATTCACTGAGGCCGGTTTTGGGAAGCCAGGGGCAAAAGCGGGGCTGAAAGGACTCCAACAATACACATTTAAGATTTCGATGACTAGGTGTAGGTTGCACATGTAGGATTAAGATTGCTGAGACTATATTGAGGTCTTGCTTAGGAACCATTGAAGACATCAAGGCTTGGCTATAGCAATCTCTTGAATGCCAATGTACGCTTTGAAAAATCAGAATTCCTCCTTCATTTTACATTCATTTGTTACCCCTATCTTCCCAAGTTCACATAATTTCTGGGTAGTTTCTCATAAATCTCTCCTAATTTATCTGTCTCCTAATTTCCCCTCAAATCTGTTATCTTCTTACACATTTTCTCGCCTAATTGTCCTCCCTAGATCTATTTACAAATTCCGGTCACATCCCGTCCAACAATTCTACTCCCTAATATTTGTATAGTAGTTAGTGACCTCAGCTGTGTCATCCAAAAGGTCAATACACTTCGCCATACTCTTCTCCAATCCCTCCGGAAAATCGACCTCGTTATCGGGGTCCGCGATGAACGTTGTTTTCGAGTCTTTCAACTTGTATCCCTTTTCGGATAGACTGTTCGAGACCGCGTTCAAGTCGCTGGGATCTGTGATGATCTTATACAACTTCTCCCCATCGTACTCGCCGTCCACGTCCTCAAACTCTACCACATCTTCGGCACCCACATCAATAGCGACCTCAAAAATCTCATCGAAGGTCTCGTTTTCCGAAACCGGCTCGAACACGACCTCTCCTTTCCTTTGAAAGATATATTGGCATGGACTTAAGGCAGCATTGAACTTGGAAAGAGCGTGTTTCACGAGCCCAATAGTACGTGTTTTGTTATCTGTGTTCGCCTCTACAATAAACGCAACACCTCCTGGACCCATAAACTCGTACATGACCTCGAAAGTCTGAGCGCCAGATC
The DNA here is from genome assembly GCA_030565705.1 of Metschnikowia baotianmanensis. Taxonomy (NCBI): domain Eukaryota; kingdom Fungi; phylum Ascomycota; class Pichiomycetes; order Serinales; family Metschnikowiaceae; genus Metschnikowia; species Metschnikowia baotianmanensis. The sequence continues at coordinate 49,832 of JAJMCI010000032.1, forward strand.
CAGTGGCCTCGCCCGTACCTCTCTTTATAGCATTATCGATGATTTTCTTGGTGATATTAACCTTTTTCGCTTTTTCAATAAGCGTGGCCAATTGTGCGTTTGCCTCCACGCCGCCCTGCTTCACACTGGCGGTGATCCGCGTGGCCATGGCGAACGCTTCCTTCAGCTTTTTAGCATCGTTTTTCGCCTTGTCGTGACGGATATTCTGCCACTTGGAGTGGCCCGCTAGAAGCGTGCTGGACGAGTGAAGAAGCCTGCTGCTTTGTTTAAATAAGGATACTTGTTTCGGAAATTGAAGCATCTTGGTTTGGGAATATATAAAGGGTCTGATTTACGGGTTAGATTAGATGAAAAGCTACAGATTGGTTTGAGCGATGGTCACGTGACCAAGACTGAGAACAATGAAGGATATACCATGGGCATTTCTTCAAGACTTTGAGTTTTTGGATCTAAGTTTCATTTTGTGGCTGATGTGATTATTCCAAAACATTGTTCTTGAACAATTGCAAGAATCATCATGTGATTATTAGTTGCTTTCTCAAAGTCGTCCTACTGACGCGCAGAGATTCTGAGAAGCTTCGTAGATTCTGCCCTCGCAATAACGGATCTATATTATTCGGAATAATTAAACGGAATATTGAGTTAACAAGGCATAGAATAAATTCATTTCTACGCGAATTACCATCGAGCACAGCTTTCGAAGAATTCTTCAATTATCCATTTTCCGCTTCTGTCCTCCGGGTTTGCAATGCATTGATTCACACGGAATTAGACATGAAACAAAAGTGAAGCTTGCTTGGGACGCAATTTCGCCTAAACGTCACATATGCTTCCTCGTTCTTTTTCTTACTAATTCTTTTTCTTATTAATTCTTTTTCTTATTAATTCTTTTTCTTATCAATTCTTTTTCTTTTTTATCCTCGCTGTATGATTGTGGTCTCCCACCGCTCTGCCACAGCGCGCATGCGACCAAAAAACCACCTGATTTGATCTGATCTGATCTGAGCCATGATCCCCAGGTCCCAACAGCCAAAATATTTTCATAGGTATCGACGTTTTTTCCATAGTTTGCTTTCTACACCTCAATTAGATTTATCTGGTCTCGTCTCGATTCAGACTAACCTTTAATTTCAACTGAGTCGAACTCACTCTTTCATACATTTTCAAGTCTATACTCAGCATAGGAAGCAGGGTTGGAACAAGCCACAGTTCGGAAACTTCCTTGAATAAATCCAGACAAATCATCGACAAGCTATCGGATATTTTTAAAAATATTTGTAACATCTTGAAAACTCAGAAAGCTTTCTCTGTCATGCTGTCGACTCCCGCCGGCGCCTCCCGGGTGTCGTCGTTGATTTCCCTCATCAAAACCATCGTCGGAGCAGGTCTTCTATCGATGCCGCTAGCGTTTTCGACCGACGGACTTGTTTTCGGATTCTTCATCATTATTCTAGCCGCCGTCACTGCAGGCTACGGCCTTTTCCTCCAAGCATACGTATCCAAGTACGTGCCCAAGAACCACGCATCGTTTTTCAACGTGTGTTCCATCTCGTACCCAGCGCTTTCTGTGGCGTTTGACTTTGCAATTGCGATTCAGTGTTTCGGGTGTGCCGTCTCGTATTTGGTCTTGATTGGCGACTTGATGCCGACAATCATCAGCAGTGTTCCAGGAGTTTCCAAGTACCACCTTCGCACATTTTGGATCCTTGCATCAGCAGTATTCTGTGTCCCACTCTCTTTCTTGAAGAACCTCGACTCTTTAAAGTACACGTCGGTTCTCGGGCTCGGTGCCATAGTGTACCTTTGTGTTTTGGTGATAGTTGAGCAGTTTTTCGGAAATGTACCTCCGGAATTGAAGGGCCACATTTCCTTGGGCCCAGCTTCATGGCAGGCGGTGTGCTCGACCTTCTCCATCATTGTATTTGCATTCACTGGCCATCAAAACATGTTTTCTATCATCAATGAGGCCGGAAACAAGTCGCTCGTATCCTTGGCTGCATTGGCAAATGTGGCCGTTTTGTGCTCAGCCACGCTTTTTGTAGTTGTGGGAATTTGCGGCTACTTGACATTCGGCAATTTTGTGGGCGGAAATGTCGTTTTGCTGTACCCGGATTCATGGGCGACTCTGGTGGGCCGTTTTGCAATAGTGTTCATGGTAGTGTTCTCCTTCCCCTTGATGATCCACCCAGCGAGAATCTCCGTGAACAACATCTACTACTGGATCAGGGTGAACGTTTTCAAGGGCGATTTTTCAAATGAGGGAGAGTTGGTTGGAGAGACAGAAAACGTGCCTCTGAATGAGAATTCGGCTAATTCTGAAGACTCGCCGTTATTAGGTGGAAATTCAGAATTGCCAGCATCGAGCACCCAGAATCACGTGGTGCCTTTTTCAGATACTACGTTCTGCATAATCACAACCGTACTTTTGGTGGTGGGCTACTTTTTGGCCGCCACGCTCAAATCTTTTGCGTTGGTGTTGGCCGTCGTGGGCGCTACAGGTTCCACGTCGATCTCGTTCATTTTGCCTGGCTTATTTGGGTACAAGTTGATCGGATCCGAAAAGGAGCATCCATCGAAATCTGAGCGTATTCTCCGTGGCTTGTCCTTGGCACTTACCATCTGGGGATTTGCGGTCATGGTCTTGTGTCTTTACTCGAGCTTGGCATTACAAAATTGAGCTGTGTAAACTGGAGTAAACTTCGGATCAGATTTTGACAAATTGGCGTTAAAGATTTCGTTACTCAGTATAGTAGTGTATACCACTACGATATGAGGAGCATGCATGTTCCTCGGTCATTTATAAATCACCAGAAATCCATGAGATGGCCGTTTCACAATTCGAGAGTCGGCTGAGAGGTCAATCCAATAAATATTACAAAAAACTAGTAAATTTGTCTATTTCATTCCTTCAAAATCAAATGTGTATAATGGCTATGAGATCTTCCATTGATTGATACCCCATTTATGGTGCGCGCACGCCCGTGATAACCGGACGATTATCCAAATCTCAAGCCTTGATAACTTCACACGTATCTGCACTAAAAACATACACTTTTCACCCACAAAATGAGCGCCAACGAGGCCATGGCCAAACGCTCGCTTCTCGCAGCAATTGCCGACGAAGACTCCGTCACAGGCTTGCTTTTAGCTGGAGTGGGGCAAGTTTCGAACGAGCCCGGGAAGGAAACCAACTTTCTCACTGTTGTCCCCGGAAAGACTACTGAGGAGGACGTGGAGGAGGCATTTGAACGGTTTACAGAAGGCAGAGACGATATCGCTATCTTATTGATCAACCAACACATCGCCGACTTGATCAGACACAGGGTCGACTCGTACACGAAGGCGTTCCCCGCGATCTTGGAGATTCCGTCGAAAGACCATCCATACGACCCCGAGAAGGACTCGATCTTAAAGAAGGTCAGGCGTCTTTTCGGCGAGTAGCCGGGCACTTCGCCGCGTCTATACATATTCACTTTCTCTCTTTCATATAGTTCCCTCTAGAGCTCAATTCAACGACATTCATTAACATTCACATTTTTTCAACCTGCTATCGTTCTAAGAGCACCTAGAGGCTCACTTCTTCTAGACTGGCCGTTTTCGACGCCTCGGCGTCTTCCTTCGTAGATTTTTCTTCAGAAATGCTAGGCTCTTCTACAGAAACCTCTTTCTCGGCCTTAGACTCGCTCTGACCTGTAGTCAGTATTCCATTCTCTGACTTCTTGAGCTCGGCTTCCACTTGAGCAGTTTCGGGCTCAGCCTCTTTGGGCTCCTCGGGCGTCACTTTTTCGCTGGCGTCCTCTTTCTTCTCGATTTCCTTCTTGTCCGTGCTAGCTTCAGGGGTATCTTCCTTGTCTGTCGCCTTCTCGGTCTTATTCTCCGTGGCGGGTGTGTCCTTGTCAGGGACGGCTGGCTTTGAGTTTCCAGAGGATTCTGCTGTTCCAACTGTAGATGGTTCTTGTGTGGAAGACTCGTCTGACTTCTCGGACTTCTCGGACTTCTCCCCAGCCTCGGCCACTGGTTCTTTTTCAATGACACTGGCATCCCTCGGGGTGTTCTTTGGGGTCTCTAGTTCCTGGCTCTCGGAAGAAGGTGGGGAAACGTCAAGAGATGGAAGTTCCTTGGAGTCTTTGAGATCTTTTTCTTCTGCAGCGTCGCTCGCATCTGGTGCATGCTCTTCTTTAGGAACCTCGTCTTCAGTGGCAATCAGATCCAGTGTGGCAGCAGCGGGTTTCAGCCAGTAGTTCTTGGCAAAGATGTCCGGAAGCACGCAGTCCTTGACGTAGAAGTCCCTCACACCCACGATTCTTCTCTCCCTCTCACACGCCTTCAACCACTCGGGCCTAATGATGGGGATGTTCATCTCGTTGGCCTTGATAAACTCCTTGTTCTGCTTGTTTTCGCGTGTCGTGACAAAGTGCGTGGTCTCCACTTTCATCTTGTCCCCAGCTGGATGGTGGGCACCCATATTGATCAAGGCTTGCTGGATATCGTCCAAGGTGAAGTGCTCGTTTGCAGCAATGTCACCCAAGCACACCTTGATTCCTGACAAGTCGGTCATCTTGTGCGTGGTCACCTCAATGGTCTCCGAAGTGTACACACCGGCGGTGGAGTCCAACTTTAGCAGGAACTTGAAGCTCTTTTCTATGGGCAAGCCGGAAAGTTTTGTGGTGCGGTTGCTCACGGGGTGTGGGATCGAGCCTAGTTTCTTGCCGTCCTTGAAAAGCGTCAAGCTCTTCAAGCTGGCGGTCCCGAGATCCAATGGGTCCCACTCCAATACACACGAGGTTTGCGTGACGTTTTTGATCTTCAAAACGGGGGCTTGGGGAAGATTCTTTCCAAACGTGGCGAAAATCTCCTCCTGCACCGCCAAGAACTTCCTGTGCTCCTCGACCTCCGTCTCCAAGTCCCGCTCACAGTTGATCTTCACTATGGACCCCGCCTTCACGCCATTGGGCAACAAAACTGTGGGGAACTCAATCAAATGATGATCTTTCGTCAATAAAAGCGCGAGAGATGCGTCGAGCTTGCCGACTGTTAGGGAAACTTCAACCATAGAGAACAAATTATATGAGTATTGGTGTGGAGATATCAGAGATTCAAGGTATGCTGGTGGCTTTCTCGCACCGGGCTTAGCCACCGGTGCACGGGTGTTGTGTGCGCCAAAACATGGAGAAGACGGAATTGAAACGTGAGCATACACAAATTCCTGTGTATTACTGTCAAGATACCTTCGCTACTGTTAGTATATGCCCATTGCCTGAAGATCCTCATTTATCTCTTCAGGAGACGCCTTGCGGAGCAAAAGCTCGTCGACCGGAAGCACGTCGTCAGCTAGTAGGCTGTTTGATACCGCCGACGGTATGCCGTGGAACTCCTTTAGCCCGTCGAGAATGCCGAGCTGAGCGTTGATGCAGTTGCGCCGATGCACTAGCTCAACTATCATATTCTGCTTCTGCATCTTCTTGTTCACCACCCCGCTATCCTGGTAGTACTCTGCGCTGCTTCCACCAGCAACAAACGGCATGCTCTGCGCCGGCGATGTCAAAGTCGGTATGGCCGTGAAGTTATAGTCTGCGACCGCCAGATCCAAGTAATTCCACTCCTTGTTGATCTTGTACCACGACGATGTGGTTTCCGTGATCATGTCATTTCTAGTGCCGGCTAGGTTCTTCATGAAGTCTTGGTGTATGCTGGTCCGCGTGGCGATGGTCTCGGTGTTGATGCACTTCAAGCTGTAGTTCAAAGTGGCGTTTGCCAACTTGATATTATCCTGGTAGAACTGGTTCACCTTGTAGTAAATCTGGAGGAGCTCTGGGTGCAGGCCATCCAAACATAGTTGCATCTCGTGTTCGAGTAGACTGAGCTTGTCGCGGTAGAGCTTGTCTCGAAGGAACGAGAAATCTTTCTCGATGGCTATTAGCTCTTCGATCGCAGACTTTCTTTGCTCGTCCAAGTCGACATCCTCCGGTGTTTTCTCGGCCACAGATTCTTCCTTCTCCTCACTGACCGCTTCTTCTTCCTCGCCGTCTTGGTCTTCTGGATCCTGCTTCACAACATCCTCTACATCTGCTGACACGCCTTCATCCACCTCGGCCTCAGTTTCAGACTGTAGAGGCTCTTCTTCGCTCGATGGTTTTTCATCGACAACTTCTGTGGTATATTTCTTCTCCTTCGTACCCGCTAAGGAGCCCTCGGTGGTGATGGCTGTAACCACAGAATCTGCACCTGGCCAGGAAACAGGCTCAGCGCCGTTTTCGATGATTTCATGTACCACGCTAGGCTCCGTTTTGGCCTCTATTTCGGGCGTAGTTTCCGCGTCGGACTTCGCGTTGGCATGCGCGTCGCTCGTGGGGCCCTCTGGGATGGGGTCTTCGTCGAGCCTTCTTCGTTTGATGTTCTCAGCGTCGACCTCATCCGACGCGTTTTCTGGGGCCTCGTCTGAATCAGCTTCGCTAGAATATTCAAATGTCCGTTTTGTTTGTTCGCGAGAGTCGCCAGATCCTCCGTTGGCAACCTGAGGTTCGGAAGTCACGTGGTCGGAGGATGTGGGGGATAAAGGAGACGAGATCTTCTCCTCAATGGCATTCTCTGAGTCGTCGGAGTCAAGCTCCTGCAAGTTCGCAAGATCGGAGAGGGCGGAGAGTCTTTGCAAGTCTGTGTCTCTGTCACCCGTTCTTGAGTTTGCGTCTTCGTTGAGAAAGTCCATTTTGTCGGTTTCTGCCTCAGATTCGTCGTCACCCAAGTCGGATAAGTCGGAGCTTTCGTAACTGTCTCTGGAATGAGCGCGTCTATCGCCGAGAGAAGGTATTTCGAACGGAGGAGGGGACGTGCCGATGTCCGTTAGAGGCGAGTCTTTCGTCTGTGGTTGGTCAGATGTGGACGGGGATGAAGGGGAGTCGAGAAACCTCAAGTTTTCCTCAGAAAGAACTGGAGTATGGCTAAAGTTCGTGGGAGCAATGACTGAATCGTGGGCCAGGTCTTGGTCCAGGCCAGGCATTCTAAAGTGTGGAGGGAAAACGGCAGAAAGATGGGCGATAGTCCCTGATAGCAGCTCTATTTTTCTAGTAGTTGGAGCGATCGATAGAACGGGAAAAATTTCCAGGTATGAATGGGACTGGGGGCTTGGAATGCTTGATGGTCGGTGAAATCCTGGTGGTTTTATGATTTGTAGATAGGCCGAAGAGGCAGACGGTGGAGAGGCCTTGTGGTCGGGCCGCGAGCGCACCCGTGCATCAGAACATGCTATGTTATATACAGGTCGGTTCGAGGATGCCAGCAAGAAATCAGGGGGTAAACTTGGGATAGTAGAAATGAAAAGGCGAGCGGCGAGGCCGGCGAATATTCTCTGTCGTGATTCGCAATTATTACAAGGTCTTGCTTTCTACCCCGCTTTGGTTGCTTATTCTTTCCTTTACACCCCCTTCCACCCCTTTGTACCCCTTTGAAATGGTGGGCGGCTGCGAACCGAAATGCCATTCCATATAAGAATTCTGTATTTTTTTATTCGGTCATATCTTGTTCACGCTACCTCATGAAAAGTGGAGGAGACAAACTCTTCTTCTTTCTTGAAAAAGAGGGGAGTTGCAAGGAGGGCCTGACTCGACAGAGTGTGACGTCAATCGACATACCTTAAATCTGACATTCTGAGTAGGACAGAGGTAAAAAGAACTGGTACCAATTGCTGGGACAAAAAGAGCAGCAGATCACAAAAAAGATGTGTGCATTTAACTGCGGAACTGTGAGTCACGTGACACGAACCATTCTCATCTTCCTTTATTAACTGGAAGAAGAAAGGTGGGCCCTTTGTTTAATTTGTGCGGCAGATCCCACTTGTTAATCTCACCGTGCACGCCGCGTCTCATCGTGTGAAGACCATCTCAATTTCGAATGAGGGAAGATCCAGTGATATGTACACCCGTACACCACATGAAAAACGAGCATGAGATGAGATGAGGCCAGGATAATAGTGGAGAAATATTCAAGATTTAATAAATTAAGGACCTGGTAATTATACGATGTCTGCATTTAGCAATTTATTTAGCGGAGCGAAGGTTGACGAGACCGTTACCGACTTGTTGAAGCAATCCGCAGGTCCTGTTGGCAGACAAGATGTGAGGCCAAGAACCGTGGTGGAGGTTCCCGAAAGAACCGAAACCGTAGAAGCGGCCCCTGAATCTGCAGAATCTGACTCTGATTCTAAGGTCGAGGCCACAGAAGCGGTGGAAGCTTCCAAGAAGAAATCGAAGAAATCGAAGAAGAAGCGGGCCGATGAGGACGAAAACGAGGCTTTAGAGGAACAGTACTTCGCTAAGGTCACCGGCGAGACCGGATCTGGCGATGAGGAGGAGAAACCTGAGAAAACCGAAGATTCTGAAGAGAAACAAAGCGGAAAATCGTCTAAGGACAGCAAGCTGAGCGCCGCCAAGTCCGTTGACTTGAAGGAAGAAGAACTACAGAAGGCAGAGCGTACTGTGTTCGTCGGAAACGTGTCGAACAAGGTGGTCTCGTCGAAAACGACCTACAAAGAATTCAAAAAACTCCTTCGGAACATCGGGTCCATCGACTCGATCCGCTTCAGATCCATCTCGTTCGACGAGGCTCTCCCCAGAAAAGTTGCATTTGCCAGAAAGACCCTCCACGATAGCAGAGACACTTTGAACGCGTATGTCGTGTACAAAGAGAAAGAGGCGTCTTTGAAAGCACCTGAAAAGCTCAATGCTACCGTTTTTGACCACAACCACATCAGAGTGGATCACGTGGCACACCCCAGTCCCAAGGACAACAAGAGAACGATTTTCGTCGGAAATCTCGACTTCGAGGAAAAGGAGGAGACGCTCTGGAGATACTTCAATCTGAAAGTAGACGACGATGTGGAGGCCGTCAGAGTTGTCAGAGACGCTAAGACTAATTTGGGTAAGGGTTTCGCCCTTGTGCAGTTCAAGGACACATTATCTGTCAACAAGGCATTGCTTCTAAACGACAAGCCCATGACTACTGAGGGGAAGAAACCAAGGAAACTCAGGATCTCACGTGCCAAGAGCAATGCCAAGCCCTCGATCATATCTCCTAATCATTTCGACAACATGAAGAAGAAACCCCAGCCGAAAGCCAAGTTAACTGATGACCAGAAAACGAAAATAGGACGTGCGAAGAAACTTTTGGGTAAGGCAGACAGAAACAGTGCTGGCCTGATGGTTGCAGAGGGTTCGAGAGCCAGTAAGGGCCAGACCATCAAGGGTATTAAGGGTTTGAAGAGTGCGCAAGGCAGGGTGAAGAAGCCCAGAATCACCAAGAGATCCGCTCTGTTCAAGAAGGATAGAAAGAAGTTCGAGAACCTTCATTAGAGATGGAAAGAGAGTCATTTGGGGGAAAGAACAGGAGTGTTAGAGAGGCTAGTAAAAGAGGTTTAAAAATAGCATTTACATAATCGATGCATACCGCCAGCTCTGGCATGATGAAAAGTAACGAAAAGTCAAGAGAATTTTCTGACAATAAAACGATCTTAGATAGCACTACAAAGTTGAACCGTGGCGGTACGCGTACAGGGGCTTGTATCCGTGCTTCATAACCCTATGCGCTAGAGAGATTATGAGACTCCCTCTTTTCTATGATTTGGCTTTAATTGGAGTTCCTTTTCAGCCCTTAACCCTTGAAGGAGGTATATGTTTGAATGTATGTCTTCTTCTTTTTTTCTCTAGATTTCAATCCGCCCGCAGGGTTCAAACCCATGACCCTCATTATTTTTTTGACAGATTCATTGATTAAAGGGGGGCTCAAAAGTTACCTTCGGAACCCAAAAACTGTACAGCTATACATAAAACCTCTAACCCATGTCGAGGTCACATCTCACGAATCACCTAAGATGATATTAGTTCTTTTCAGTTTAGTTATATTTCTTTTCCAAATTTATGGACAGTTATTTTTGCGCGCCATTCTTCTCCTTTCTTACGAAGGTTCAGTCAACTCCTGATATTATAATCTATGAACCACTTGTATCAACTACTCGAAAATCGTGAAAATGCCCGCAAAATTCCAGAACAGCACCATCTCACTTCAAATTGAACCTATTCATTCTTGAAGAGTATTCCGAAATATTCAACGGAAGAAGGAATAATTTACTGATCTTACCTTCTTTTCACTATCGCCCAAACAAACTCTCCTCTGACTACCGAGGCGAGCAAGCCGTGACTGATGCGCGATCCAAGTCACGTGACCCGAATCATTAAAGTACCGGTCTCGTCACCGTAACTGTAGAAGATTTAGATCCTCAATCAAAGCCAGACAAAATGATTTCGCAGCTTCTATAGAGATTAAAAAAAGTCTTGCAGATCGTATTAAATTAAAAATCGAAAGTTCTATCTGGTCGTTGAATATGCACGACTGAAAGAGGTCCAGTGGAAGTCCGCAAGAACATAAAGAAGTATCTTCATTTGTAGCCCGTCAATTTGAACGTATGCAGATAACGATAGTTCAAACATCTGACTGATGATCTCTTTTGCAGGAGAAATCTCGGCGGATCTCGGGGGCCGATGGGACCGCGGAATTTAATGGCCTGGTTTCGAGACGCGCGTCTGCACCGCGAGAATTTCCAGATTCCAAGCCAAGTCTTCCAAGACACGTTTTCACTAATTTGACAGCCGCTTGAAAATATCGCTATTCAAAAAACTATAAATAGAGAATAGAGAAGACAAACTTCAAGAGAGTGTAGATGCAAGATCTTCGACAGATAGTTTCTATGGATAGATTATCTTTGCCTATCTCTGCCTATCTTTCACGTATCTTATCAGACTCTGCCGAGCGCGTCACAATCCGGCACACAAAGGTGGCCCTCTCTTATCGGCCGATCGGTACCTTCCCAAAAGGGCAAACCGACAATTAGACTGATAGCGATCCAACGTCATGAGCTCTACAAAAGAGGGGATTTCCCATAACTTGATACTACTTTTCAAATTTGAAAATCTACCAAGCACTCAATAATGGACGAGAAAAAGTCTGACGGCGAGCTCAGCATCAAACAGGTTTTTTCACAGGAAAATGGAATAACCACCTTCATTTCGCCCAACACAGGCAAACCGGTGGTTATGTCCGGAGACGCCGACGAGGCTGCTGCTTATGCAGACATTGATGAAGTTCTCGAGATAGACCCCAAAGAAGATAAGAAGTTGCTCCGGAAAATCGACTTGTATTTGTTGCCCTTAATCTGTATCACGTACTGTGTGCAGTTCATGGATAAGCAGACGATTTCCTATGGCTCGATTCTTGGGTTGAGAAGCGACTTAAACATGGTTGGCGACCAGTATTCGTGGGCAGGCTCCGCGTTCTATTTCGGATACCTCTTTTATGAGTTCATCGGCTCGTACACACTCCAGAGATTCAACCTTTCCAAGGTCTTGTCATTGTATGTTGTGCTCTGGGGCATCATTTTGTGTTTGCATTCTGTGCCACAATATGCCGGCTTTGTCACGTTGAGAGTCATCTTGGGTGCTCTTGAATCTTCAGTAACTCCTGCATTCATGATTATCACGTCCCAGTGGTACAAAAAGGAGGAGGTGTTTTTCAGAACGGCTCTCTGGTTTGCTTGCAACGGAGTGGGCACGATGCTTGGATCCGGTGCTCTCGCATATAACGTGTACGTGACCCGTGAAAAGTATAGCATGGAGCCCTGGAAATTGATTTTTATCATTCCTGGAGTGGTCACGATTGTCTTGGGTGCAGCAATCTACCTCCACATTCCAAGCAAGCCCACGGACGCCTGGTTTTTGACCGAAAGAGAGAAGAAAATGGTTGTCGAGAGAATCAGAGGTAACCAGCAAGGTTTCGGAAACAAGCACTTCAAAAAGGAGCAACTTATCGAGACGTTGTTGGATCGCCGGACCTGGGTGTTATTTTTGATGGGCATTTTATGTAACATTCCCAATGGCGGATTGACGAATTTTGGTTCCATTTTGGTTCATGAGAAATTGGGCTACTCTGTCGGGCAAAGTTTGTTGATGGGGATGCCCACAGGTGCGGTCGAGATCGTTGGCCTTGTGGCGATATGCTACTGCTACAAGTTCTTTCCTATTCGCTTTTTCTGGTCCGTGCTCACGTTTTGCATCACCTTGATGGCGGTGTGTTTGGTCGCGTTTGCAAAGAACCCCAAAGTAGAGATGGCGGGTTACTCGATGACGTCACTTTTAGCGATCTCGTCGATCTTCATACTATCGCTCATTGCTTCTAACTGTGCTGGCCACACCAAGAAGGTGACTACAAATGCAATCTATTTGATCGGGTACTGTGTGGGGAACCTTATAGGCCCCCAGACCTTCCTTCCACGGGAGGCTCCTGTATACACCACTGCTGTGGTGATGATGGTGGTGTGTTTCAGCATTGTGCTTGTGTTGATGTGTCTTCTTTGGGTGGACTACTACCTAGACAATAAGAGAAGAGACGCGAACATGGACAGTGACTTGGTGAGAGAGTTTGAGGCACTTGAAAACCACGAGTTTGCCGACTTGACCGACAAGCAAAACCCGCTTTTTAGGTACACTCTTTAAATGTCGTTGGTTGATAGAGTGTAATATAGAGAATGAGATGGTTATGGATTATGATTGAAGTAGATGTGCAGTTTGAAAATTGGAAGATTCTGGGGTTGGGTGCAACAAATGCGGGGAGATCTGTGTTCACATTTGGAGGTATGCAACTCGAAATGTTAGTATACCGGGGTAAATCTTATTCAGTAGAATTTTGATGCGCAATTTCTTCGTCATTTCAAAGATCAGTTAGAACTATTAGAGCGAAATAAGCTTTCTATGAGATGACTGAAGTTTGCCAATTCTGAAATTTGGGAATTGGCAACGTGCAGGCCAGTTCAAGCCGAGGCAATACCTAGAACAGAACTACTGCATAATTCGATCATAAAATTGTGTTCTGTCCCTCATAAACTTACGTAAAGAAAGACTCTATATATATAGGAAGGATTCTGAATTTGCCATTGTGGTGTTAACTTTCAATTGCAGTGCTCCTTTAGGTTTAGGTCAGCTGCAGATGCGAGATCTCAAGGAAGCGTCTTACAAACCTTGAGGTACATACCTGGCCATTGAATTGTTGAGAGAAGAACCGAGAGACAATTTCCCGAAAACTTGTTTTTACTTTCCATACCGCCAAGCCTATCTACTTTGAATTCTGGTGTACTTTGTGTATCTTCCTGACCTGCACCCGTGCACCGGACATATTCACCATTAGCAAACTCTCCAAGGATAATTGAGTCAGCTTTCCATTCTGATTTTGAAATTGATGAAACTGAGAATTTAGAGGAGTACTTAAGTCTTCTCACACCTTTGCAAAATCATTTGGAAGTTATCCAATTGAAATGTGTAAAAAACACCCGAATCCTACCACATGCAGTACCACACCATATTAAGCGAACACGCCAACGACATCATCAAAACTACGTAAAACATCACATCCATGAGCACCTCCGCCATAATCAGCACCGCCGAAAAGCAGCGGTCACAGGCGCTGGTCAGTCTGCACTTCCCGGAGATATCGGCGCCCGCTTTAATCGCTCGAAAAGACAAACTATTGAAGAAGTTCCAGACTGCTTCTACAGCGGCCGATTTGGCACTTTTAATCACGGAAATCGACGCGGAAAACGCCCACACGGACGCCGAGCTCCGGTACTTCGTTGACGGGGCCTCCAGAAAGCACACGCAGCAACTTTCTGCGGTCGAATTGAGCAGAGCAAAGCTCTCAGGCGCAATCACCAATCTGAACGATCTTTCTCGCGTGTTTTCTGGCGCAAACGACTTGGGACACCTGCTCACGTCGAAGATCAAGGCCCTTGACCTCGAGATTGACAATGTCAACAAAACACTCGCTTTTGTGACCGATACCCAGGCATTGAAGAATAATATAGGCCAGATCCAGTACGCCATAGAAAAACGCAACTGGACCGAGGCCGCCAACTGCATATACACGATCAACCACAAACTCATTCCCGAAGCTGTGGGCGGAAAGTTTGCCCTGGCAGTAGTGCCGTCGTCCAATATCCCCGAACTCCCAGATGTCACTATTAACCAGTGGGTAGCGCAGCTTTCCGATACATTTGCGGACCTTTTCGGGGACGCAGCCAAAAGGCGAGACGTGGCGGAGATCCTGAGCTACTTCCAGCTTTTCCCGCTCATCGGGCGCCCGGAAGTCGGCCTAGAGTGCTACTCTAAGTTTATCTGTTCGATCATTTCCGACACGTCACGCACGCTCATAAACCTGGCAACCCTGGCCGAGGCACGACCGGGCCTATACGCCAGTGCCACTGCAAATCTCTTTGAAAGCGTCTCTACAATGTTATCGCAGCATTCTCCCCTTATAACTAAGTACTATGGAGACTCTTATCCGCAGGCCATTGTGTTTGTGGTCACAAAGATCCAAAGGGAGATCGACGCCCAGGTCGGCGCCATTGCAGACACCTTCTACGACGCTTTGCGTGTTGAAAAATGTCTCCAGGACATCAAGTTGCACAAGTTTAGTGTTTTGAAGAGAAGATTGGCGGACTCTTTGCTGGAAAACACGCAAAATGCTGAGGTTTTAGACACAGATCTCGTGCTGATTGTCGAGGTGGGTGACATGACCAACGAGATGGCCGCCATCATGCACCACTGGTCGCTCTACTGCAAGTTCATCACGGTGAAGTACTTCCCCGCTGGTCCTGCAGCGGCAGATGCACTGACCAATGTGAATGTGAATTCTCTGAATGCACAGAAAGAAGGGTTGAAGCTCCCCGAGTTGCTTGCTGCTTCGAACTTCGAAAAGAAAATAAATACCAAGTTTCTTCCTGCATTCGAGTCCCTCTACACATTCTACTTCCGGAGGTCTCTTGAAAAGGCCGTGTCTATTGAGGAAATCCCCTCCTTGGAGCCGTTCTTGGCGATTTCTAATGACGGCATGGCGCCGGAACAACCGCCAATTTCTTCCGTTATCGAAGACGTCACCTTAGTCTTCAACAGCACGTTCACAAATGTCTTGGATGCTGCACAGACTTCCACAGTGCGTAAATTCGCGCTTGAAACGTTCAAAGTCATCCAGGATGACCTTATCAATGGTATTTTGCAGAAGGCATTGACAGTAAACCAGCCTCGCTACAACAATACGCTCTCCCTTGTTGAGGAAGACAGTTCGTCCAAAATTGCCAAGGTTTCCACGCCTCAAGCTTCTAGGTCTAGCACGCCTGCCCCAGAATCGATGGGCAGTTTCTTCAAGGGTGCATCCAGTGCTTTTGGAAACGTGGTGGGTACAGGATCGGCCATCGTATCTGCAGCCAACCCTGTATCTACAGGTAACAGTCCTAAGCTTTTAAGCTTCATTGTGCAGCTCAACACGGTGGCCACGGGCCAGGAGTTCTTCCTGCAGATCATCTCGAACTTCACCACGAAGAACCCCGCATACATCAAGTCGAATTTCCCCTTTGGACTCGATGAGGAGATTGTGAATCACGTGATCAAGACCGAGTTGCTCGAGCCGTTCACTGCTGCAACGTCCCAGGTGATCAAGCAATCGCTTCTTATGATCTTAAACCAATCTATTAAAAACAGACTCGCTGCTTTGGTCAACGAGTGTTTTCCAGATGCAGGCGAGGAGAACTACATGGTGCATTCCCTGATGAACCTCAACGATCCAGCCACCATTTCGAAGTTCAAAACAGAATGGGATTCTCTTATTAAACCATACAGGCAGACCCTTCACAAGTCGCTTTACGAGAAACTTCTCCGTCTCATTGTGGTGAACATTGCCAATATCATCGAGAAGAGATTACTGGCAGTCTTGAAGAAGTTCAAGATCAACGAGTTGGGCGCTCTCAAGCTCGATAAGGACCTCTCATATATCATCAATGAAATCTGCGACGACGATTATGAATTGAGAGAGAAGTTCGTCAGATTGACCCAGTTGGTCTTGCTCGTGGGAATGGACAATGAAGAGTACGAGATGAGCTCGTATAATGGTGAGGGAGAGGACGAAAGTGGAATCAATTGGGTGTTGACGCCGCTCGAGAGAAAGCAGATCCGGAGGTTTCGATATTAAGAGATGAACAAGGAAGAAACGCAGTTTGAATGGGATCTCCAATATTTAATAAGGATGGAAAAAACTACATGGGATATCACATGATCTCAATACTACGATGTGAGAGCCGCAATTGGTCTCAATATATCTTGTCGTGGTTCATTTTCATTTGGACTATGTATCTACTTACATGTTGAAAAGCTCTAGTCTCTCTTCACTTCCGTGATGGGCTGGTCGTAGGAGATTTTCTCAACCTCCCTGGTCTCACCCTTGATGATCCGCTTATGTTCCACACGGAGCTTTGGCGGCAAGTTATCAAACTTGGGGTGCGTGTAATCACACTCAAATCCTTTCGGACAGAATCCCGTCAAAAACATGGGACAGAGAATCTTTCTCACATGTCTATTTGGACAATCGGGCCCCTCAGGACAGAAGCCCCTCTCGTACTGCAGACACTGGGGTATCTTTTGCTGGGGATCCACGTGGAGATACAAGCACTCCGGCGTTTGTGTGCAATATCCGTTTTTCGAGTAGAAGAGGCACTCGGGCATTTTTCTGAGATTGTACTCGTGGAGAAACTCGCAATGGTCGTTTTTCTTACAAAGACCTCGAAGCCAATGCTTGCATACGACTTTGTTATTGTAACTGGCGGCGACGTGTTTGTGGGGACAAAAAGGCCCGTTTGGGCACGAGTCCGGTTGGTTGGGCTTGTAAAACTGGCACACCGGTCTGTCTGGATCTAGCCCGAAGTTGAACTCCTTTCGGAGGAAGGACTCGAACTTGAACCGCTTGTTCTTCGTGTCGGGGTGTATTATGGGGCTGAGCGAGATCATCTGATGAGTTTAATCGTCTGATTTGATGCCTGACTTGATGTCTGATCAATGTAATTTGTGGGCTTTTAAAGGAGTACGGTTGTATAAAAGCACCATTGGTGTAGTGAGCCTGGGCATTACTAAGAGAGGACTAGTTGTGGTGTACGGGTGTTCAGGGAAGACAGGTCTTTATGGAGTCCAGTTTTTCTGGAATCTTCCAGATAAAGATCAGAGAAAAGTCAACGGGTGATGCTTAGGAGAAACACAAACGTAGTGCCTGTATTCATGCTTAACAAGGGACTGCTTGTTGTTATTGACGACAAGTTTTATGTAGCACGCAGCATAATTGGGTGCGACCGTGATTAGACCAGAGGAACATTTCATAGATCTAATAGATTACTTTTACGTGGTGGAGAGTGAATCGATTTGTAACTCTGAACTGAATCAAACCTTACCAGAAAATGTACACTTGACTCTATTCCTTATAAAATCCTACTCGTTTTCTTGCTAGCAATCTGTGTGCTAGAGCTTACAAGGTTTTAAGATACTGGTCAAAAGGTCCTGGCAAAATCTAACACTGGTACCAAAGGAATACGAGCAGTATATTATCCGCAAAATTCCGCCGATGTGAATCAGAAAAAAGATGTCCTGAATAATGCAAAACACCTAAATCCCCAACTATATCCATTTATTTCTTTTCTGTCTGCTTTGGTTCCTTAAAGTTAGCCTTCCCCACGCAGCAACTGCAGGCAAGGCGCGTCCCGTATGCGCATAGACGGCGCATAGACGGTGCGGCTTCGAAATACGAGCCACATCACCTGATTTCCACATCTCATATAAGCACCACTCCGTATATATTCAGTTCAGGATCTCACACTTAAAAATAAAGAGAAAACATCCAGTGATCTCTTGCAACAAAGAAAATCACCATTTTCCCAAAACGCTGTTTTTCATCCCGATCTCCCCAGGCAAGATCCTTCTTATCTTGATCTGGTCGCTTATGCTCCGTTGGGCCTGGCAATCGTCCCTAATTTCTCAAATGCGTGTAAATTTCACAAATCAAGCACCCCAGTTCCACACAGTAGTTGTCGGCTCGGGCCTCGCAGGCCTCACAACGGCATTGAAGCTTCTGAATGAAGGCTTCTCCGTGGCACTTGTGGAAAAAACGGCCAATCTAGGCGGAAACTCCATCAAAGCCTCTTCTGGGATCAACGGCGTGCCCACGGCATTCCAGGATTTCCTGGAAGGCGACTCAGTTGCTCATTTTGTTTCTGATACCAAGATTTCAGGTAAAGGGCTATGCGATGAGAAGTTGGTCGACATTTTGGCAGAGGACAGTTCTGCAGCCATTAAGTGGCTCACCGACGACATGAAAGTAGACCTTTCTGTTGTCAGCCGGTTGGGAGGCCACTCTCATGCACGCACACATCGCGGAAGCGGCAAGCTTCCCCCTGGGTTTGCGATCATTTCCGCATTGACAAAAAGACTCAAGGAGTCGCCCAACGTGGATATCATGACCCTGACACGTCTTGTAGGCTTCTTGAAAGAAGAACATCACGTGACAGGAGTAGTCGTAGAAGAAAATAAGGAAGACGGCGAGGTTTCCGAGCGCGAATTTACCGCTTTGAATGTCGTCTTGGCCACAGGCGGGTTTCTGGCAGACACCGCCTCCCAAGATTCCCTTATCAAACAGTTCCGGCCCGATTTGATAAGTTTTCCTCTGACAAATGGCCAGCAAACCACCGGAGACGGCCACAGACTCGCCTTATTGAGTTTGGATGCAAAGCTCGTGCAAATGGACCAGATCCAAGTACATCCTACCGGATTCATCCAACTCAAAGACGCGTCTACACGCGTCAGTAAATGGAAATTTCTCTGCGGAGAGCTCATCCGAGGAATCGGCGGAATTCTCCTTTCACCAAAGAACGGGTACAGATTTGTCAATGAACTTGAAACACGTGACACCGTCACCTCTGCGATCATTCAAAACGGAGGCGAACAGAAAGTGGCAGTTATCGTGGTTGGATCAGAAGATTATAAGAAAGCCGCGTCACATATCGACTTCTACGCCTCGCAGAAACTCATGTTCAAGGGCGGCGCCTTGGATATTGTCGAGAAGTTAAGGGAAATCGACCCCCATACTTCGTGCTCTGAGCAGGATATCAGAGACTCACTTGGCGAATATAATGACAATTCGAAAAAAGGCTCCGACTCTCTAGGCCGCTCGCATTTCGGAAACGCCATCGCTGAAGACTTCTATTTCGGTTTTGTCACGCCTGTGTTGCATTTCACAATGGGAGGCGTGGAGACCAACGAGTACAGGCAAATCGTGCAAAACAATGGGGACACGATTCAAAACGTATATGCTGTCGGGGAGTTGAGCGCAGGAGTCCACGGCGCCAACAGATTGGCCGGAAGCTCTTTGCTTGAGTGTGTTGTGTTTGGAAGTCGTGTGGCGCGCCATATTCAGAGCAGGTTCATGATGTTCTGAGGGTTATTCTGAAATGACATGTTTTCAGTAGTGTAAATGATCCATAACTCTTTTTCTTCAAGCAGTACTGATCAAGATTGATAGTGAGATTGAGTTGGCATATTACCCCTCATTCTTCTGTCCTTCCATGAATATGTCGTCACTGAGACGAAAAGACTGTTCGAGAATTTGGAGTCGAATCCAAACTCACAAATCGTGTCAGGTTGTGCTCTTTTTTAAGCAGCCTGTGCACCTAGCGAGAAGGTGTATGTAGGATACCAGATTGTGTGTTATGTTAGCAGCAACCAGCGGCGTTTTAACTCAAAAATATACTCAAAAACAGTCAGAAAGAAAAAAAGACTCTCGTTGCTCACATCGGCGCGGGTGAGGCCTCGGGGCTCAGCGCATCCAACTTTTCCAGATTCTCCTCTTTCTCCGCCATTTCTGTCATCTCCAAGTTCAGCTCGCTAAGACTAGACCTCTGCACCACGGAGGACTTTCTTTTACGCCTCTCCTTCTTATCCTTCTTCACACCTCTTTTCTCGGCATCTGCTGCCCTTGTGAAATCAAGAAGATAGTCTCGCCTGCGTATTCCCTCCTTGATCCAGAACTCGTCTCTATAGAGTTCCCATCCTTCCCTTATATCCGTATTGAAGCTCCGGGGAACAAGAACAAGCTTGATGTCATTCATCCCAAACCGCGGCTGGCATCTCAGTTGCACTGAAACGAGCCATACCTCAATTCTGGAGTCTTTATTCCGGGCCATGGAAGGCGACACAGAGTGGCAAAGTTTAAGCGCCATAATACATAAAAAAAGGCCCAACTCACGCGCCAAGTCAGCGGTTCGATTCGTCAACGACAGTTTTGTTTTCACCAAGCGCACGTTCAACTGGCGCAATCCCTTGTTCGTGGAAGAGAGAAACTTTCTTGGAAGAACGATCGTTTTTTGGTACTCTCCCAGCAAATGGTAGAGCAAAAGCGTGACTACGAGCATGAGGAGAACAAGCTGTAGTGCAACGCGGACTGGACCCCGGGTTGATCCGAAGTATAGATGATAAAGAATAGACGCAATGAGTGAACAGAGTGCAGATAGAAAGGTGAGGTACTTTCTCCTCAAAGTGCGCTGCTGGATGACCTGTTGCCGTAGAGATTCCTCCAAGATGAGCAAGTTCCGGAAGATCTTGCCTGTGGCAGGCGTCAGCGTGTATCCGCCTCCAGGGGGCAACTCTGAGCGGTGGGATTTCTCGGATAGAGCGTCCGAGGCCGGTTTCGAGCGTCTTCGGAGCACTTTTTTCAGCCGGGCCAGCAGCACCGGCAGCAGCGACACGCTCGCGGCGTTCCCTGCCGATCCCGGCGCTGTTTTCTTCCGCCTGGCGGCTTTCAAGCGTGTTGGCAGCTGCGATTCCGACTCCAGGGCGCTGGAATATAGTACGCCGCCCGATTTTTCGATATTCTGGCGCGCGTTTCCGAGCTCGTTTCCAAGCTCGAGACCCAATATCGGCAGCACGCGGTACGGCCGTGTGTTTTGGCGCGATCTCGCCGAAAAATTGGCATTTCCGTCGTCGTTGGTATCGGAATATGGAGAACTGATGGCGGACTCCGAGCCGCCGCGCACGTGACCTGCGCTGGCGACAGAGGGCCCGTCGAAGTCGCTGTACGACGCGTCCGGCGACAGCGGGGGCAGTGGAGAGTCCATTTTTGAACTATGATTTCAAAAACGGTGTGAATCACCTGATGAAACGCTCTTTTGCGTGTGTGGAAGTGATGGTAAATACGCTGAAATGCGTTTGTGGGTTGGACTGGGAAGGTGAGATGTTGGTGAGAGTAATGTGAAGGTCTGATGGGGACGGTGCGATCAGGTGAAATGCGGAGAGCGCGGTTGGGACCCAAAAGTAAACGGCCTCAGTGCCAGTGACCAAGTTGTATTGATATCACAAAATTCTCAACAACGATCGGTGAAGATCAAATTTCAAAAAAAAAATTGAATATATTATTTCTTGCTTATTGTCTCTACGGACATTTCTTGAACACCCCTTGGAATTTTCTCTTAATGTTGCTGATACCTAAGGAATTCCAAATGAAAAGTGGCTCGTATAGAATTTCTGCCCACGATGTGATCGCGCATTCGCTCTTTTATGCCTTTTTTGGACAGGTTCCAGCTGCGACTTGGCCTGAGCCTCCGCCTTTTTGAGAAAGACAAGAGGCAACTTCGAGAATAAGTTATGCTTTTTTTTCTGGAATTAAAGTGCTTTTGTTTGTTTGATAGTCTTTTGATTTGTTTGAAATGTTGGAAAGGACATGCGATAAATTTATCCAGGAAATTCTGTAAAACCTCAGGGTATGGCTACTGTTGTCCTTGTGTATTATGTGTACAT
Source organism: Metschnikowia baotianmanensis (assembly GCA_030565705.1). Taxonomy (NCBI): domain Eukaryota; kingdom Fungi; phylum Ascomycota; class Pichiomycetes; order Serinales; family Metschnikowiaceae; genus Metschnikowia; species Metschnikowia baotianmanensis. The sequence goes on from JAJMCI010000032.1 coordinate 71,524, forward strand.
TGTTTCTGCTAGTCTCACTCATGGACCCAATGCATGGATTGCTTTCCATGACCTTTGATAAAAAAACAATCGAAAGGCTTACTTAATTGTGTGATGAGCTTTGACCATGTGTCCGGCCTTTGCAAAAACTCTCGTGAAGATTCGAAGTTTGACCTTGGTATTATTATTTGCAACTGAACGTAGAGTTCTATCTGACTTGAGCACGAGCATTGTTCCGCCTTTTTTTTGAGGTAAGACAAATATTTTGAGATGGGAGGCTTAGTGTTCCTCAGAAAATTCCATGACAGGATTTTGGACAGCACGTGAAAGCAAACAAGCTTGCAATTTCAGCCACAGCTTTGTTTCTGTATAGCCATGAGTACCCATTCTGCACTCCAACCATTTTCCAGGCTGCGGTCTGAAGACTTTTCTCTTAGTTTATTTTCAACTCTCTTCTTCTTCCTCATTCTTTCCATTTCCCTTCATTGCCTTTCATTTCCTGTCATATTCTTTCTCCCTCATTCTATGATAGACTTTGCCTAAGATACAGCTCAGTATAAGTAGCCCAGCATTCCCTAAATCCAATCAAACCCATAAATTAGATCCATAGAATCTACTCCACAGAAGCCATCAAAACAATTTCCAAAAACGATAACCGCCAAAACCTCAAAATGAAATCTTACTCTCTTCTTACTCTTTTTGTACTTTCATCGGCCATTCCAACAGAGTACTGGGGAACCCCAGTGTATTCGGTATCGACCGAATCTTCGGAATACTCAGAATTCTCCGGATTCTCTGAGTTTGTAGACTTCTTGAAGTTCGCCGAGCCAATGCAAAACTCAGCAACGTCTGAAAAATCGGAATCCTCGCCATCTTTCGAGCCTGAAGTCTCAGAAGAATATGGACTAGCCTTCAGCTCAACATTTTCCAAGGCTCCCAAACCCTTCGAAAACTCAACTTCTTTCGACGAGCCAGACTCCTTAGGGGCTTTGGACCTGTCAGACTTTTCAAATTCACCAGAAGCTTTGGAGATTATCAAGAAAACAGAATCCCAAGAATCTTCAGAAACCTCAAAGTCGTCGGGAAGTCAAGAGCCTTTAGAGATTCAAGCCCCTTTGAAACCCTCGAGATCTTCTGATATCTCTGTTGCTGTTGATGACTCGGCCCATGTCTCGGTAGACCTGCAAAACTCCGCACCATTCTACCTTCCAACCACTCCAGAAATATATGGCTCAAATGAGTACGAAGCTCTGGACAGAGGCTCAAGGAGATTTTCAAATTTCTGCAAGCTTCTCGCTCTCAAGAGAAGGCCCGAAGAAGCTCGACAGGCCATATACGCTCATCCCTACTGGTCGGAGTGTGAGGAACACTTCAGACAGGAAAGATTGTGATAAGAGGTATGGTCTTCAACTTCTCTTTAATAAACCTTCAGTATTAATATAAAGAAACAAGGACTTTCCAAATTTGCATTTAGTTTGTGGCACTTAAATGGAACGCTGTTTTACCCTCATTAGTTATTTCTCATCACTCAATTCCTTTCATGACATTCTCAAGTGACCTGATATCATTCAATTGTCATCTACTGATATTCTATTTAAGAGAGAAGGACCTTGAAGCTTTTTCAAAGTATGTTCGAAGAAAAAGCTAGGACATATTCTAGAAACTTGCATATGGGGTCAGTTTTATAAGGCATGCTTGGGTGCAAAACTGCAGTGCGAAGTTGCAACCACATTTACCAATAAACATTGACTACTGGTTTAAGGGAGATTATTGACAAAATTCTTGGCTTCTAGGATCTCAAGGAAATTGAGGTTATGTTCGATGAGTTTGGCAGTGCCCAATTCTCAAAGTTGCATCTTGAGCGTAATATAGGTGCTTGTTGCTGTCTTGTTCAATGTACGAGTATTCCTTCATCTGAGACTATACAAAAGGTGCAAAAACAATTGTGATTGAGGATTTTGCCAACTAAAGGAAGGAAATTTCCTAAAAGAGATCATAAAGAAGTTTAAACTTTCTTACCTCTTTGTTTGAGATTGAGCTGCCGGCCACAAATCAACCTTGAAGGTCGACATAGTAGCTGTGGGTCCAGATGTACCACATTTCTGCGAAGGAAGAAATAATATTTTTGAACTCCTTTCATAATAGGGTGCTCTCATTATATCTTGTTTTTCTCAAAGCTGACTGAAAGGGCACTCTCAAGGGGTATACAAAAGGCGAAAGGGTTCATTATGTGGTGCTGGTCACGTGATATGCTACCGCAACTTTGCCTCGCATGAGCTTTCGCCGTCTGGACTTTTTTTTTTCTCTAATAGATTAATTGATTATAGGGGGCGTCAGAAGGTAACTTTTGAGCCCAAAACTGTACAGCTATACATAAAACCTCTAACCCATTTCGAGGTCCCATCTCACGAATCACCTAAAATGATTCCGGACCTCACCTATGTATTGAAATTGACTTTGTCAACTACCCAAGGGATGAATCGTGGACTATTAAACTCCAAAAGTCTCATTTCTCTTTTTAAATCATATATATTGTGCACTTTAGAAAATTTTCAGTTATATCTACCTTTCATAGCTCCAACATTAAAGTCGTGCGCAGGTCAAATACGTGGTCGCCACCTCCACGTGTCGCGTCTCCATAGCTCAAGTTCTCATCTACTACGCACTCCAACCGAGATCTGAGCCGAGAATTCCGCCAAAACCAGCATCTACAACCACACCGAAAAACGCTGAAAAAGACTCAAAAACACTTAAAACCATTGAAATGACAATTTCGCATAAACTTCTTAAAGAGGAGTTTGTTTCCGGGCTTTCGGGCGGCAAGGTCTCGGAAATATACGCCGTCACAGGTACTGCCCTAGCTGCGTTAGTAGCGCATACATGTGTCCAGCAATGGCTCGTCCCCCGCTTTCCAATACTCTCTACGTTTCCTGTTCTGTTTATTCTTGTTTTCTACTTTGACGTTTTGATTCAGCTCCAGGCAATTACTGTATATAGTGGGAAAATCTGGAACTTGTATTACATCACTGCGACGATAGTTGTGGCGGCCTTCATCTTCAAATGCATCGACGTGGCGCAACAGAAAAGGTCCAATCTGAAACAAAACCTGAAACAAAATCTGAAACAGAAACACAAGCACAAAGACAATGTCAGTTCGAAACAGGATCTGAAACAAACACTGCGCTCTGAGATCCTTGGCCAGATTCCTTACATCACCGCATATAGGTCACAGATGCTTGTGATCACAAACTTAGCAATCTTGGCGGTTGATTTCCATCTTTTTCCCCGCAGATTCGCCAAGGTCGAGACCTGGGGTGCCTCCATGATGGACATGGGCGTGGGCCTGTTTGTGTTTTCCATGGGTCTTGCCAATTCCCGTTCACTCCTTAAGAAAGCTTTGATACAAAGAGACAGTCCAAGTCTGGACCGAGTCAAGTCGAACCGGGTCAAGGACTATTTCCGTTTGATTTACGGAAATACCGTAAAAGCTCTCCCCGTACTTTTCCTTGGAATTATTCGTTTGGTGAGTGTGAAGTCTCTCGAGTACCAGGAACACGTGACCGAGTACGGCGTGCACTGGAACTTCTTCATGACCCTTGGCCTTTTGCCGATTTTTTTGGGTCTTCTCGATCCGCTTTTCAGTGTATTCCCCAGGTTCTTGGTTGCCCTCCTTATCGGCGTGATTTACGAGTACTTGTTGACTCGGATCGGGCTCACCAGATTCGTGCTCGACGAGTCAAACAGGAGTCAGAATTTGATTACACTTAATAAGGAGGGACTCGCCTCGTTTGTGGGGTACCTGAGCATTTTCATATTTGGCCAATCGTTTGGCTCTTTTGTGCTCACTACGAGAAAGTTGCCTAACAATTTGATTGGCATGGGGTTGTTGAAGAAGTCCAGAAAGTGGCTCACTGTTTCCTCTACTCAGGGGCTCATTTTTGCAACCCTTTTGCTGTTTGGGCTTTTCCATTTGTGTAATAATTCCGTGCACGCGGGCGCCATTTCCCGCAGATTGGCGAATCTTCCATATGTGCTCTGGGTGGTGAGCTACAACTCTGCGATGTTGTTGGGATACAATGTTACTGAGAAAGTGTTTGGGCCAATTCACTCCAAGATTCTTAGCGCGGTTAACAAAAACGGGCTCGCGATTTTCTTGGTTGCGAATCTCACAACTGGATTGATCAACATGACCTTTAATACTTTGGAGGCGAGCAACGGTGTAGCGTATTCCATCTTGGTTGTTTACTCGCTATTCTGGGTGGTTCTCGCGTTGGCGCTTGATCATTTCAAGATCTACATCAAGCTTTAATTTGCGGGAGTGAAAGAGAGGACATAAAGAAGAGGTGGCCTTGAAGAGTTTGTCGTGTCGAGGTTTACAAAAGGGTGCGCATTTCTGGTACTGTTTATACCATAAGGGGATGGAATGTTTCGTTTGAAGGTACTTCAATGTTCACACAAGTGTAAGAATTACTGGGATATACTAATGGATGTGAGATTTACTGGCCTAGGTGAAAGTTGAAACTGTGGTGTGGGAGAGACGCGTCCAGGTAGAAAAAGGACTGTGGATCGAAATCTGCAATAATGTGAATGTCGAAAAAGAAGAATTTTGAGAAGAGAAAAAACCTAGAAAAGCAAAGTGGACAGCCTGAGTTGGGGATGTTATAATTCACACGATAGACTATTCCTCATGTGAATCCTCACCGGATGCTTCTCGTTTGAAAGCTTAACAACCACTTCTCAGTGTGCAGTTTACTTTCTTTCAGCGTTGGCTTAACATAGCCCCCAGGAAATATCAAGCCACAAAGTTGTAGCAATTCCGTCACATCGCGATGGTAAAGACGCCCAAGAAAAGCTCTCAAAGAGTTTCTGCAAATGTACCAAGAAATGGCTGAAAAATTACTGAAAAATGGTGGCAAAATGACGACATGGCTGGCCAGAAACCCGTACACCATCACACCACGTGACCACTATTAGCACCCCAGGGGGCCAAATATTCGATTGCGCTGCCGCGTGGGACCAGGGCCGCAGGATATGTGGCCGCAGCTGCTGCATACTATACGAGCACACCGATGCTCGCATTTCAGATTTCCACAGTGGAGAATCCACACAAGTCTGGAAGAAGAAGAAGAAGGAAAGATAAACGAAATACACCGAAAATATAAACATTTGAAGAAAAGAAAACGCCAATCTTTCTTCTTATCTTGCATTCAATCTCTCTGATCTTATACCCTCTCTCATCCACCATGGCCCTGTCTGCATCGTGGACGTCGTTCCTCAAGTCCATTGCGTCGTATAACGGCGACCTTTCGTCGTTGACGGCGCCACCCTTCATTTTGTCGCCCACGTCGTTGTCGGAATACTCGCAGTACTGGGGCGAGCATCCAGATCTCTTGTTGGAACCCAATTTCCTCAATAGTGGCGAGTCCAAGGACCAGCAAGATGCGATGGCCGTGAAGAGAATCATCGCCGTGACCAAGTGGTTCATCTCCACGTTGCGGTCGCAATACTGCTCGAGGAATGAGAGCATGGGCTCGGAAAAGAAGCCGTTGAATCCGTTTTTGGGCGAGCTTTTCGTGGGCAAATGGCCCGATTCGTCCAAGGCGAAGAAACTCGGCGAAACCGTGCTTTTAAGTGAGCAGGTGTCCCATCACCCACCCGTGACGGCGTATGCCATCTTGAACGAGAAAAACAATACCACTTTAGAGGGCTATAACGGCGTGAAGGCCACGATCAGTGCCACCCTGATCAACGTCAAGCAATACGGCCACGCCATTTTGGAGTTCAAGGACTTGAACGAAACCTACTTGATCACTCTTCCGCCATTACATATCGAGGGTCTTCTTGTCGCATCCCCCTTTGTCGAATTGGAGGGCACGTCCTACATCCAGAGCTCCTCTGGCTACCTCACCGTGATCGACTACGCAGGCCGTGGATACTTCAGTGGCAAGAAAAACTCGTACAAGGCGAGAATCTTCAGAGACAAGTTGGCCAGTGCACACAAGGAAAACGCATTGGCAACGATCAGTGGGCAATGGTCGGGCAAGTCGTATATCAACAAGGGCCTGCACACGCCCAGCACCAGCGACGAGTTGTTCTACGACGCCGCTGAAAAAACACCCGAGCACCTTGTGGTGAAACCCATCGAGAAACAGCACGATTTGGAGTCTAGAAAGGCGTGGGAGAACGTGGCAAGTGCCACGAGGGCAGGCAACTACGACTTGATTTCGAAGGAGAAGTCGCTCCTTGAAAACGCGCAGAGAGAGTTGAGAAAACAGGAGAAGGAGGCCGGCACCGCGTGGAAGGTGCGCTGGTTCGACCTGCTTGATTTGCAGGGCGAGGGCGGAAAGGCAGGAAGCGACCCCCTTGTCAGTTTGGCCAATGTGGCCAGCTTGAGCATTTCCAATGTTCCGCTGGGCTCGGCGAAGGGGTGCAAGCACGATGGAGACACCGCGCTGCACTGGAGATTTAACAGAGCAAAGTGGGAGAGCGAGGCCGATGTGAAGGTCTAGTTTTGAGAGGGAAATTACCGGTTAGGAAGGAGCATTCAGTATGCAGAGAGACGTGCAAATAGATGGTGAAATGGAGTTATGAGAAACACAACAGATATCTCTAGTGTTTCTGAATCAGAACTCTTCGAATTTTGGGTGGCTATGCCGTGAGGCGGGTGCTTTCGAAATGGCCTGTTGCTATCAGTCATTACGCTTAAATTACAATGGTACGTACAACTAATACAGAAATAAAGAAAAAGAAGACATAGAAGGGTGGTAGATAAGCATAAATAGCAAGAAACTCCAATCTTTCAATACTCATCATAGAATGAACACGGACTTGTATATTGTTCACTAACTGGAAGGATCACCGATCAAGCCAAATGTGGGGTTGCCACATGCGAGGCTGGCACGTGGGCAGGGCTTGTCACGTGCGCGCAGTAAGGGCACTCACATTGTCATCACGTGACGAGAGCTGCGAAAGAACCCTTGCACCTGCAGACGCTGCGGCTGCGTCACGTGCGCGGCTTCTGGCCTAGTGTGGTGCACGGGTCCAGACACCAAATTCCAGCCGCGAGCACTCCAAGCGGTTGCAACTACCGCCCTGTATGCACACCCGCGAAGAATTTTCCCTTCTCACTTGGGCAAGAAAAATTTGAGCACCCTCTGGCAATTCTTCTTTAAACATCCAACTCATACACAATGGCCGAGTCTCACAGATGTATGTAAAAATACTGGTGAATTATGGACAAAGAGAGACTATCGGGATATAAGGACACGTGATATATGGATACTGTTATGGGAAACCCACGGGATGGAAACCTATTAATGAAGCCTACTGTTCTCGCCACGTCTGTAGTGGGAGATGTGAAGTGAAAAATACCACATCCAAATCCACAACGGCGATGTTTGTCGACCTGAAACAACCATGAGTGTGCCCATATGGGCTTTCTCTACCGATCCTCAAAACTCTGGAGTTTCCAGCTTTCATATTGATAATATTCACATGACCCATGTCTATCCACACTATTCCATATCCCAGTCTTTCCATTCCACACACTTCACACCAAAACTTCATTTTTCTTTCAAAAAACCACATACTAACATTGCAGTGTACGTTAAGGGTAAGCACGTTTCGTACCAACGTTCTAAGAGCGTCACCAACCCCAACGTGTCCTTGATCCAGATCGAGGGTGTCCAGACCACCAAGGACGCCAAGTTCTACATCGGTAAGAGAATTGCCTACGTCTACAGAGCCCAGAAGGAGGTCAGAGGCACCAAGATCAGAGTCATCTGGGGTAAGGTGTCCAGAACCCACGGCAACAACGGTGTTGTGAGAGCCAACTTCAAGAAGAACTTGCCTCCCAAGACCTTCGGTGCCTCTGTCAGAATCATGTTGTACCCATCCAACATCTAAACGGGTCCAGCATTTTTTTAACGAGAAACGTCACTCCCAAACCATCTATTAGTTGTGCGGGGCAGCCCTGTGTATGGGTGCCTGGTGCAGCGTGTATACAATGAAAATTTCTCTAATAAAGGAAAATAAGTTAATCAGTATTGCAGTGTAGTTTTATGGTTTCCGAAATTTGAAGTGGGGTTAAATGTTAAACGAACAAGGATTGAAGGTATCGATTTGACTGCAGGATCACTGGATTGGCGGTGGTTGAAGTGCTCTATAATACGAAGCTCATACGGAGGTCCGCTCTCACCTCAAAATCAAGATATAATGCAAATGAAGAAAAGCATATTAAATTCTTCATTTAGTGATTTATTCTGCGGGAGTTATAATGATCAAGTTCTACTTTTAGTACCGCCTATTTTCGGTCGGGGTCTCGTCACAGGAATATAAAGTAAGCAGCGATACGCAGAAAAAAGCTTCAAGACTTTCCCACTCAGTCGTGTTGTTTCTCGGCTGTTTTCCGGGTATGCAACTATATGTAAAAGGTGCAATTCTTCATGCCACCTCGTTGTGAGGAGCGGATTTGGAGGGAGAATTCTCTAAACCTCTCTTTTCGCATATTGTCTGAAGGAAAGTTTCAGGATCAAGCGTCACCCCCGCATTATGAAAATGAGTGGCTGGTATACTCTTTTACGTATCAATACTGTAGCATGTGAAACGTCAGAACAGTAGGGTATGAGCGTGGCCTAATTCCAACAAATTGCAGGATCTCGCCAACTAAACTAGTATAAATAAGCGGCATGGGGGATCTTTCCCTGGCCATGGGACGTGACAAGTAACATATAAGAGGAACAAAGTCAGTAAGGTTTCAAGGTTTGAATGAGCGAGTGCTCTTTTGTTGAGATCAGTTGGTAACTTTTCATATTTACGACCGTGTATGTGAAAGATGATGAAATTTGTAGCCGGGGTAGACATGCAGAATTGGAAGAGCTATGTGCCGTCCGCAACAGCCTGTCAGTCACGTGACCGAGGGTACATGTAGTTCGGTAGTCAAGAGTTGGCAGCAATTCGAAGCGTGGAAGGCCATATCTGGAGCAGAAGATATTTTTCTGACTGATTGATGATGATGGTGCGTGTTTTGATGGGCCTTCAATTAAGGAGTGAGAGTATACAGTTTTGATTTAGAGTACGGTAGTTCAGGAGACTTACTCAATCTGTGTGTAAAGATACCATTCCATTTCGAACGTGTGAGGTAGGACATAACCAAACGCACATTTTCGAGTTGTCTCACTAGACGTGTATCCCTTCGTCTAAACGCGAATCATCTTTCGTCTTAACGCTCCACCACGTGTGTTCATACCGTTTTACTACATAAGCGACAGTCGCCATCGTTGAAGACTGGTCGCCTTTTTTCTTTATCTTTTATTTATAAGTTTCGCGATCTCATATTTTATCACTAAGTCACTAACTTCACTTACTTCTCAGATCACTCTGACAGAACGTACCGGATTGTGTCAAAATCTGGTCTATTAACTAGTAGTATCCCATTGACCACAATTTAGGCGCCTTTTCGCACCCAACAGGGCCTTGACCACGATACTCTCGAAAAATTACTAAAGCAACCGAAACTTCATGATTCTGTTTTTTTGCTATAAAAATCATAAAGGGAGCAACCGATTGGTGTGGTATAACAAGAGAAAATCACATTTCGTATGATTCTCAAATCGAGCATCTTTCGTTCCTCTAGTCCTTTGGCTCAGCCCTGGCAAGCGGAGCAGTAAACAATACTCACTGAGACATTTCATTTACTACACCCATAACCACTAGCCTTGAAATTGAGAGTCGGGTCCCCCTTCTTGAATTCGAAAAGAAAAAAAAATTAGAGAGTACTTTCTCCCTTCACAGCTTTTCCTTAAGATTTGTTTATATTCTACACCCTCTCTTATGCCAAGAACCCGCGCTTTTGGCCCTGGAGATAGGGCCACGTTTTAGGGCCGCACCGGCCTTCTCCAGTTTACATAGTGAAGTGCACCATTTCAATTCTGGTCAAAGAGGACACAAAAACCGTATTATTTTTTCATAATAACGATGGCAAAACCCACTGCCGGAAGTATACCTCCGTCGTGGGCTAACAAAGGCGCCGAAGAACTTCGGGACGACGATGTGGCGGCTGTAAACGAAGTAAAGACCGAGGTGGCTCAGCCGGACATTGCTAAGGGTAAAAACGGCTCTGAAAACTCTCCAGTTTTGAAAAAGAAGGAGGAAACTAGAACGAAAAACAATAAGAAAACCGAATCCGCTAAAAAGAACGCGAAAGCTTTGAAGCAGGCACAAAAGCAGCAGTCTAAAATCAACGAGCCTGCGCTTTCTGTGAAGAAAAATGGCGATCTGGAATCACCCGAAACCACGAAGGATGCTCCCAAATCGTTGGAAAAAGAAACACGAGACGATTCTTCGCCCTTGAAAGTACCTGAGGATGCTTCTTCATCTTCCTCTGAGCCAGCTGCTGGCGCAGTTTCTACAGAAAGTGATGGAACATTCGCCGAGACCCCTGAAGAGGCCTCAGATGCCACAGAAACCTCGGAGAAGGAAGTTGTGGAAGCTGAGAAAAAAGATGAATCGGTCATAGAAGTTGATGGTGAGGATGCATCGCCAAAACCTGCCATTTCCGAGCCCAGTGCATCGGAAACTCCCCAAAAGCCTACCGATGATATTGTCTCTGAGAAGCCTACCACTGAGAACGATAAAGTTGCTGACGATTTCGAATCGACGGAATCCAAACGCGAGAACTCTGTCTCTGAAAAATCTCTCCCTGAAGAACTTCCTCCTTCACAACTAGTTTCCGAGGAAACTGAGGAAACTGAGAATACCGAGAATACTAAAGAGGAGAGTGCGCTAGAAAGACCAGAATTTGCAGAGCCTCCGAAGATTGCCATCTGCCCTGTCCATCCTAGTTCACAGGCAGACCTAGTGAACGGGTCCACGATTCCTCCCCAATTTTCTGAAGTTTTGGATCTCAAAGACCAGATCAAGAAACTCCAAGAGGAACTAGATACTAAAGATGCAAAGCTCTCGGAATTGGAGAATTCGAAATCCATGGGAACTCTGGAAACTCCTGAGAACTCAGAACCAAAAGATGATGCTCATCTCCAGGAGAAAGTGGCAGAACTTGAAAAATCGCTCCAGGCCACAGAGCAGGAGAGAGACCATGCACAAACACAACTAGATGGCTTCTTGAGTAAGATTGCCAGTATGAAAACGATGTTTCAGAACTTCAAAGCTATCCAAAAGGAATTAGAGGAGGTTAAGCTAGAGTTGGACGAACAGAAAGAGGCAAACGAGAAAGCCGTAAAAGAAAAGAAGGAATTTGAGAGTCGGGTGGTGGAAGTAGAGAAAAAGCACAAGAAACTCGAGGAGGAACACACAAAGCTCGAGAAAGAAACGAAAAACCTGGCCGGCGATAAGGAGGCACGTGACTCGGAAACGAAAAAGTACTTGGGTACAATCGACAGGCTCCGGACAGAGGCACTTGATTTGAATTCCGAGTGTGACAGGTTGAGTGATCTTTTAGGTACGTTGAGGCGCGAACTGCAGCTCAAAGAGGAGACCCTTCAGGACGAAAAGTACTCTTTGGAGAACGAGGTGGGACGTTTGAATAAAAAACTAAGCGAGCAGAAAACCAGCCACGAAGAGCTCGAGTTGGCAAAACAGGAGGCGGCGATGGAAAACAAGAACTTGGTGCTTTCTTTAGAGGAGTCACGTGAGCGCGTCGCTGAAAAGGATAAGCAGTTGAAGAAAGCGCAGGATTTGGCCCAGGAATCCAATAAGAAACTAGAGAAGAAAATCAGTGAACTTGAGCAGAAATTGAAGGGAAAGGAAACTGAAATCGCCGAGTTTAAGGCGAAAACCGGGCGTTTGGATGCGGAAATCGCGCTGTTGAAACTAACCTCGGAAGAAGCCGCCCAGAAGATGGGAAGTCTCGAAAAGGAGACCGAAAAGATCACGAAGTTGGAGGAGGATGTGCACAATAAGCAGCTCCTGATCGGTAAATTGCGGCACGAGGCCATCATTCTCAACGAGCATTTGACAAAGGCGCTCCTGATGATCAAACAGAATCTGGGCGACCCCGAAAGCACCGTCGACCGCAAACTCGTGTCCAACATGATCTTGAACTTTGTTCAAATTCCACGTGGCGACACCAAGAAGTTCGAGGCGCTCTCGCTCATTTCGGGGCTTCTTGGTTGGGACGACGAGCAGAAAATCCAGGCCGGGCTCATGCATACCCCTCGCTCTGCAGATCAAAAGCTGCGGCTGGGACTCATTTCGTTGTGGACGGATTATTTGGATAGGGAGAGTGCGAAGAAGTAAACGACTCATTATACCTGCTGGTTTATTACTTGTGTGGTGATTTCGTTTTGCTTTCACACTTGCTCGTTGGGGAGATGCCGGATCGGGTTGTAGTTCCATTTCATCTGATTCAGTTTCTCTGGTTGTTCCATTTCATCTGATTCAGTTTCTCTGGTTCAGTTTTCCTGATTCAGTTCAACTGTCTCCTCAGATGTCGTGGTTTGAGTTCTGGGGGAAGACATTATGCAAGTACAGTATTCCGAAATGGATTCTGCAAGATCAGCGAGTTTGGATCTACGACTCCAGACTTCAATGTGATTAATTGCATTTTCATTGCAAGTTGCAAATCATCTTGTTCTCGATCACCTCATGTTGATACACGTGAATTTCTGTCTGGTGATATCATTTGGTCATTCTTGCTCCCCTCAACATGATCGCTGATTAGAGCCTAGTCGGTTAGAATCGGTAGGCTGAGCGAGATTCATGATGACGGTACGTAATACCTTTATAGTCGTTAGCTGCTCAGATCTCTGTTCATATTCATCAATGTATTAGAATATTCTTGTATTTCTTGCGATCATAACAAACTGTCTATTCAATGGTACCGATATTAAACTAAATAGCTACATAGAAGCATTAGACTTAACGGGCCGCATCGTCTCTGATGATCTGCTCAATGGACTTTGGATCGGTTGGATCTTGATCTATGTACATGATATCGATGACATGATATCGATGACATGATATCGATGACATGATAGTGATGACATGAATTCAAAACCGACTTTGGCCTTCAAAATTGAAATTGCTTTGATTTTTAGCCTCACCTGTAAACCTAGATGGAATCATGGTCGGTAATTTGGAAATGGGTTTCAGGTTTTATGTATAGCTGTATAGTTTTAAAGCTTAGAAGGCAACTTCTGAGCTCCCCTATAATCAATGGATTTATTAAAAAAAAGAACGAAAGATGAAGATTTATGATTCTTTTTGATTTCCTCTTCACTCTATCATAAAAAGAAAATAGGAAGCAAGTTCTTGTACACAGTACACGCGTCCCTGATTCAAAGCGACGCGAACTCTTAATAGGCCGACTACGCGTCACCGATCTCGATTCTTAAGCTCCACACGAAATGGTCGACATCCGGCTGTTTTTCGGCGCAGCCGACGCGGGGAAAAACGTATGTCTTTTGTGATGGTGTTGCCTTTTTCAGCGGCTGAAAACACCCACATTTGCCCAGTTGGCATGAACCCTTATACCCTCTCACATATCCCTTCTGAACGCTTGTACTAACTTCATTCAGCCCAAAAAAAGAGCATCCAGTGCCACTGAAAGCGCTCCTCCGGCAAAATCCAAAGTCCAGAAACAGGAGAAGACCACCAGCAAGTATTTTCCGGGCGAAAATGCGAAAAAGTCTGAAGCTCAGAGCCCTACTGAGGATAAGGCCGTGAAGTCACCCAAGAAACCCGCTAAAAGCGCTAAAAGCGCCCAGAATTCGCCCAAAAAAGGGGCAAGTACAAAGGAAACGGCCCCTGAATCCACTCGATCATCAGCGAAACCAAGGAGAGCCGTCCAGAAGACGAGCTATGTAAATTTAGACTCGGATATGGACGACTCTGAAGACGAGTTCCAGCCGAATGACGACGCCGAGGACGCCGAGGAAGAAGATGAAGTGTTTGAGGTAGACGATGTGAGCGAGAACGAGGAAGAAGACGGTGAAACGGTCGACGTGGACGAGGATCCAGAGGAGGATATCAGCATCCAGGAAATCGAACCTGCACCCAAGCCCAAAGCCCCCAGAAAACTGACTCCGGCGGCTAAAAAAGCTACTGCTTCGCCTTCCAAACCTTATGTAGCTCCCCTGGCTTCCCTGGGCACCGGAGTGCATGCTGATGACATCCTAAGCACCATTCCCGATGCAGAGCTTCCTGACGCGCCGGAAAACGAAGGTAAGTTGAACTATTTCGCTTTGAAAGCGATGCAGGACAACGTGGCGCCACCCAGCGGGTCCGTGCAGCTTCCAGATGCAGCGCCGAATTGTTTGGGTGGACTCACCGTCGTTTTCACCGGAGTTCTTCCCAATTTGGACAGAAACGCCAGTGAGACCGTCGCTAAACAGTACGGTGCGCGTGTCACCAAGAGTATCCTGAAGAAAACCAGTTTTGTCGTTTTGGGTGAGCAGGCAGGCCCCTCGAAAGTGAAGAAAATCAAGGATTTGGGTATAAAGGCTATCAATGAGGCTGGTTTTATCGAACTTTTGTCCAGAATGCCCGCGGACGGCGGCGACAGCGCCAATGCTCAGGCGGCCAAGCGGAAGCGCGAGGAGGAGGAGCTCTTGATCCAGGAGCAGGTACTTGCCGAGGAAAAGGCCGAGGAAGAACGTGAAAGAAAGAGGAGAAAGACGGAAGAGGAGGCTGAAAAGGCTCAAAAGGAAGCAGAGAAGGCGATAAAAGAGGCCAGGGAAAAGGCAGAGAAGGAGGGAAAGTCTGCCGGAAAAAGTGCCGTGCAAACCGTCCCCTCTTTACCTGCCATACCCAAAAGAGAAATTCCTAGTAGTGAAAAGCTCTGGACAGTAAAATACGCACCAGACAGTCTCGGGCAGATTTGCGGCAACAAGGGCCAAGTGACCAAGCTAAAAAACTGGCTTCTGAAGTGGTTCGAGAACTCGAAAAGGGACTTTAAAGTGCCTGGATCCGACGGTTCTGGTGTTTTCCGTGCGGCGCTCATTTCCGGCCCTCCTGGAATCGGAAAAACAACCGCAGCGCATCTCGTGGCGAAGGAATTGGGTTTTGATATCCTCGAGAAAAACGCCAGTGACGTGAGGTCGAAATCGCTCCTCAACTCGGACGTTAAATCTGTGCTTAACAACACCTCTGTGGTTGGTTTTTTCAAGCACAAAGACGACAAGGAACACAACAAGAACGAGCGCAGATTCTGTCTTATCATGGACGAAGTTGACGGAATGTCAAGCGGTGACCATGGCGGTGCAGGAGCCTTGTCTGCGTTTTGCAGAATCACGAAAATGCCGATGATCTTGATCTGCAATGACCGCTCGTTGCCTAAAATGCGAACGTTCGACAAAGTGACGCTCGGGCTTCCTTTCAGAAGGCCCAGCGAGGTGGAGATGCGGGCGAGATTGTTGACGATTGCACACAGAGAAAAGCTCAAATTGGACCCCTCCGTTATTGGAAAGCTAGTGCTGGCTACAGGCAACGATATCCGGCAGATAATCAACCTCATGGCGACTGTCTCGAAAACACAAAAAGTGATTGGCCACGAGAACCTGTCAGAGATTGCCGACAGCTGGAAGAAGCACGTGATGTTGAAGCCTTTTGACATCACTGCGACGCTATTGGGCGGTCTGCTTTTCAACCCTAGCTCAAACAGCTCCTTGAACGATAAGCTCGACCTCTACTTCAACGACATTGATTTTGCGCCATTGATGATCCAGGAAAACTACCTTGTCACCAGGCCAAATGTTCTGTCGCAGCTAGACCACTTAAAACGAGTCGCCAATGCCGCAGATGCCATCAGTGAATCTGACAAAATCAATTCCTTGATTCGTTCCAGTGAACAGCAATGGAGTCTTCTTCCTTTTCATGGAGTCATGTCCACCATCAAGCCCGCTATAGAGACGAACGGTGCGATTACGGGCCGTATCAACTTCACCTCGTGGCTCGGAAACTTCTCGAAGTCCAACAAGAACATGCGTCTTCTTCAGGAGTTGCAGTACCACGCACGCCTCCGCACGTCTGCCAGCAAGAGCGACTTCCGTCTCGACTATGTGCCGGTATTACGTAATGCGTTAACCATTCCATTGTTGAAGGAGGGTGAAGATGGAATTCCAGAGGTCATCGACACCATGGATCAGTACTATTTCAGCAAGGACGACTGGGACAGCGTGTTGGAGTTGGGAGTCGGATCCGGGGCGAGCGCCGACATTTTGAAGGGTATTCCTACGAAGGTCAAGTCGGCGTTCACGCGGAAGTATAATGCCATGTCGCACCCTGTGGCGATCTACAAGACCGGAAACTCTGTTGCAAACGGTGTTGCGAAGCAGAAGGTCGATTATGAGGATGTTGTGGAGGACGACACTGCGAGAGACGATGATGAGCCGGAGAAGGAGAGCGAGGATATCGACTCGAAGAAGGACAAGCTTATCAAGGTCAAGAAGGTCTCCACAGACAAAAAGAAGGGTGCCGAGAAGAAGCCAGTCAAGCGGGCGAAAAAAAAGGCCACGTGAGGTCTTATGTACGGAGTTGAGTGTTCAAAGAGGAGGCGAAATTATGCTATAAGCCTGCCTTGAAATGGCTGAAGAGCGATTGCGATAAAACGATGTAAATGTTAGCATTACACCAATGAGTGATGTGGTTGAAGATTTGCGATACATAGAGTTACTAGTCTGATATTCTCCAAGACTCCGTAAATGCTTATACTGAAAAATTGTCTAAATCATGAACTTTACTTCATAAAACATTTATCAGAGATAGTAGACGTCAACTTTGCGAAAGTTGGAAATGGCCTGCTATACCGCGACGCGGGTCTCGTCGTGCATCTTCAGCCGCGCGACAAGCGAATCCGTTAATATTGCGGATCTGGTAGGTTTTCAAAGCCAAATTATTACTTTTACAGTATTTATGGCCTGGGTAAATACATAGAAGTAATTAGTTTTCAGATCTGAGATTATGGCTAAGATTGGACTCGTTTTCGCTTTTTGCCGAATGTTTTAAGACTTCAACTAAGTACCCCTTGTGGCAATTCTCTTTTGGAGTTTGCTCATTTGCTCCCCAGGCTCAAAACTGCTTCAGGAAAGAGTTAAAACGACACAAGCCCCCTGCCGTCCTATGGTTGTAGAATTGTAATGTTAAATAGAGTCAACGATCGAGGACCAATCTAGGTTTGTGAGTTCTCCGTTTCCATGCGACCAATACAGTACGGGGAACTAGTCATGGTAGTCACATACTGTCTTTCTAAGGGCGTATCTATCACGTACGCCTAACCGTTATATGCGCTCTCGCAATGCTTTGTTACCCAGTTAGAGTTATGAGGAAGGGCGACAGGAAATCGACAGAAAAATCGACGAGAGAGTTTCCGTGCATTTTGATCAAATGCTAAATTTGACAGGAGATACGAGAAGAATGAAATTAAAGAAAACAGTTAGATAGTTTGAATAGATTTTCAACAAATTTATGCTCCAAATTCCTTGTTTCTCTCTTGGCCTCACAAGGGCATAAGCAGCACTTTCGCAGCACCTTTTTTTTTTTTTTTTTTTTTTTTTTTTTTTTTTTTTTTTTTTTTTTTTTTT
>JAJMCI010000033.1:0-87016 GCA_030565705.1 Metschnikowia baotianmanensis
ACCTTGAACGGAAAGCATTGAAACGAAACTGATCTACACTTGTTGAATAAAAAGAAATAGTGTGGTATTAAAAATGACAACTGTTTCACAATTAAGCGGTGGCCTCAGCAGCCTCAGGAGCAGCCTCAACAGCGGCCTCCTTGGCTCTGTAGGTCTTGACAGTTGGAGCTGGGACAACCTCATCCTCCTCCTTGTACTCGGCAATCTTGACGGCGTCTGGCAAGGACTTAGGACCGAACTTGTTCTTCGCTGGGTCTCTCATGATCTTGACACGAATACCCAAGACACCCTGTCTCATCAAGACGTGTCTGATGGCAATGTCGATGAAGTCCTTGGTTGGCTGACCGGAGTGGATCATGAAACCGTCGGCGTACTTCTGAGACTTGGCTCTGGCAGCTCTCAACTTACCGGAAATGACAACCTCAACACCCTTGGCACCAGCGGCCATGGTGAATCTCAAGACACCGTAAGCGGCTCTTCTGATTGGCAAGCCAGACAACAACTTGGCCTTCAAGGCCTCGGCCTGGACAGCGGCAGACAAGGCTCTCTCCTCGACTCTCTCGGCGTAGATGACAATACCCTCTGGGGACAATCTGAATCTCTTGACGATCAAAGAGGTCAACTCGTGGATTCTTCTACCTTGCTCACCCAAAACACCCTGGGTGTTAGAGGCCTTGACAATGACCTCCAACTTGGTTGGGGTCTTTCTGACCTCAACACCGGCGTAACCTTGCTCGGCCAACTCTCTGGTGAAGAACTCGTTCAACTCAGCGAAGAACACACCATCGGCGATTAACTTTCTCTTCTTGGACAAGATTTGCTGGGCAGACATTTTTATTATTGGGGGATGAAGGAGAAAGGTTGAAAATTTTCAGTCCTTTTTTTTTCCAAGCTGGCCGCGAAAGATTTTTTTTGTGTGAGCACACGACCCTAGGTTTTTGCGCGACATTAAGTGAAAGTGCGTCACGTGATACGCGTTCCGTTGAAATTTGGGTCTAGGAACAAGACAAGCAGGTGCCGGTAGCAGTTATTTAAAAGAGGCTGCGAAAGTGAAACTCACAAACATCCCAGAATGAGTCAATCCACATGTCGAAACAATAAAAAACTCATTCATTGGTTGGCACAAAATCTGCCAATCTAAAATATCTTCTGCCTGTATTTCTTTTTTCTCTGCAGGACATTGCCAATCCTTGAATCATTTACACTAGAATTTAGTATTAGCGTCAGCTTCTCTTCGTTCTCCTCGTGTATTATCTGTGTGATCTTTGTTGATCAAACTTCCGTTCCCATTTCAGCCAGCATGGGAATTCGGGAACAGTTTCGGCATGTTTTGTCAGCCCTTCGTGCTTTTATGTTCCTCTCATGGTTATTTGAAAAAAGCTCACTTAGAATCATATGCACATTCATTTGCATACCGTTTACTGGATGAGCGTGTGCTCTCGCACCAACCTACATGCCTTTCACATATGTTTATGATTAAATATCCTAGTATTTGTATAGTCTCGTTTTCTCATCAAAAGTTGTCGCCAACCCATTGTCTGGCAGACTTGAACAACGCGATCCAAGGACCGTATCCCTCCCACTCGGCGCCCTCCTTCTTAGGATACCAGGAGTTGGACTCCAATCTGGTGACTCTTTCAGGGTGGGGCATCATGGCCAAAACTCTACCGTTGGCGTTCGAAACACCGGCAACACCCTCTGGGGATCCGTTGGGATTGAATGGATAGGTCTTGGCGATGTTGCCGTAGTTGTCGACGTATCTGATGACGCCCTGTTTCTCGGTGTTGAAGAATGCCGACTCAGCCTTCTCGTCTTTGAAGCTGGCTCTACCCTCACCGTGGGCGACCGCGATTGGCAATTTCGAGCCCTTCATGTTCTGCAAGAAGATCGACTTGTTGTCGTCGGAAGCGTCCACCTCGACCATCACGTATCTGGCCTCGTACTGCTCACTCAAGTTTCTCTCGAAAGTGGGCCAGTTCTCGGTACCGGGGATCAACTCGGCAATTCTGCTGAAAAATTGACACCCGTTACAGGCGCCAAAGGCAAACGTGTCGTCTCTGTCCTGGAAAAACTTTTTGAACTCGTTTCTGGCCCGCTCGTGGAACAAAACGGACTTGGCCCATCCAGCACCGGCACCCAAGACATCACCAAAGGAGAATCCACCACAGGCGGCAATTCCAGTGAAACCGTCCAAGGTAACTCTGCCGGTCAAAACGTCTGACATGTGCACGTCGTACACATCGAAGCCGGCCTGACTAAAGGACCAAGCCATCTCCTGCTGCGAGTTGACACCCTGTTCTCTCAAAATAGCAACCTTGGGTTTCTTCTCAGAAACTGGCACTTTGATCTCCAGTGGGTTGAATGTCAACTGGTAAGAAAGACCGGGGTTGGAGTCATCCAGAATGGCCGCGTACTCCTCGGCACTGGTCTCTGGGTTATCTCTCATCTTCTGGATGTGGTAGGACGTGTTGCTCCACAACTTCTGCAATTCTGCCCTGGTGTTCTCGTAAACTTGCTGGTCGTTGACCTTAATCGACAAGGTCTGGGCCGTAGTAGGCTTACCGATGACGGAAACGTACCTCTCCTCAACGTTGTTGTCGCGCAAGATCTTGACGAACTTCTCGAGGTCGGCAGATTGGATCTGGAACACGGCTCCAAGCTCCTCGTTGAAAAGCTCAGTCAACGCGTCTTCCTCAGATTTCAAGTTCAAGTCAGCACCACATCTTCCGGCAAACAACATCTCGCTCACGGTGGTGAACAAACCACCCTCAGATCTGTCGTGGTAAGCCAAGACATCCAAGTCCGAAGCCTTGTGCAAAGCAATCAAAGCACTTAAGAAGTTTTTGAGAAGAGCGTGTGAGTGCACATCGGGAGAAGCGTCACCCACTTGCTTGTAAACCTGAGCCAACGCAGAGCCACCCAACGCCTTTTTGACGTCGGCGGCCAAGTCCACAAGAACCAACACGGTGTCCGTGTCAAGAGCTTTCAACTCAGGGGTCCAGGTGTTCGAAGTGTTGGAGACAGGAGCAAAAGCAGTGATGCACAACGATAATGGTGCCGTGACCTCCTTGGTCTCACCCTCCTCGTTCCACTTCATCTTCAACGACATCGAGTCCTTACCCACAGGAATAGCCACGCCCAAGTCAGGACACAAGTCGAGACCAATAGCCTGCACAGCCTCGTACAACTTGGCTCCCTCTCCCTCGTGGGACGCAGCAGACATCCAGTTGGCAGATAACTTCACGGTGTCAAGTGCAGGAATGTCGGCAGCAAACACGTTGAGCAAAGACTCAGCCACACACATCTTAGCGGATGCAGAAGCGGAGATAAGCGCCAAAGTGGGCTTCTCGCCCATGGCCATAGCCTCACCGGTGGTCACAAGCTTGTCACCCAAAGAAGTGTTTGTGACACCCACGTCGGCAACAGGGACTTGCCAAGGACCGACCATCTGGTCACGGTCGACCAAACCAGTGATGAATCTGTCACCAATGGTGATCAAGAAGTTCTTGGAACCAACAGAAGGAAGCTGTAACACGCGCTCCACGCAGTCCTGAATGTCCAAGTTGGAAGTGGCAAATGGCTGCAACTGCAAGTTCTGCGTGGTGGCGGTCTTCGACATCTTGGGTGGCTTTCCGAACAACACCGACATGTCCAAATCGATCGGGGTGGTATTCAACAAGGAGTCGGTCAAGATCAATCTCTTCTCCTCGGTGGCCTCACCAACGACGGCGTAGGGCGCTCTTTCTCTCTCGCAGATCGCCTTGAACATCTCCAAGTTCTCAGGGGCAACACCCATGACGTATCTCTCCTGCGACTCGTTACACCAGATCTCCATGGGCGACATGCCGGGCTCCAAGGACAAGATGGATCTCAACTCGAACTTAGCACCCAAGTCATTGTCGTGGACCAATTCAGGAAGAGCATTGGACAAGCCTCCGGCACCCACGTCGTGGATAGATTGAATAGGGTTGCCTTCTTTACCCAAAGAGACGCACACGTCGATGACCTGTTGTGCTCTTCTCTGGATCTCAGGGTTGCCTCTCTGGACAGACGCAAAGTCCAACTCTGCGGAACCTTCACCAGAAGAAACAGAAGACGCAGCACCTCCTCCCAATCCAATCAACATGCACTGGCCTCCAAGCACGATAAGTTGCGCGCCAGGTGTGATTTTCGTGTCCTTCAAAGCCAAGCCGGGTCTGATCGCGCCCATGCCTCCGGCCAACATGATAGGCTTGTGGAAACCACGCACCTCGTTTTCGCCCTTGGCGTTCTGCACCTCGGTGGTCAATGTCCGGAAGTATCCGTTGATGGCTGGTCTGCCGAACTCGTTGTTGAACGCGGCAGATCCAATTGGCGCCTGGATCATGATGTCAAGCGCAGAGGCAATGTGGTCGGGTTTACCGACATCTCTCTCCCAAGGTTGGGGCAAGGAAGGGATGTTCAAATCAGACACAGAGAAGCCAGAAAGACCGGCCTTGGATTTCGAGCCACGGCCCACGGCACCCTCGTCTCTGATTTCACCTCCGGATCCGGTGGCGGCACCTGGAAATGGAGATACAGCGGTGGGGTGGTTATGGGTCTCGACCTTCACCAAGGTGAACACATTCTCCTTGATGGATGTCCACTCCTTGGTCTTGAAGTCGGGGGTGAACATGTAACCAACGGGTCCCTCGAAAACAGCGGCGTTGTCGGAATACGCCGAGACTGTGTATTGTGGGTTCTTGCTGTGGGTGTTTCTGATCATCTTGAACAACGACAAGTCCTTCTTGACGCCGTCAATGGTCCAGTCAGCGTTGAAGATCTTGTGTCTACAGTGCTCGGAGTTGACCTGCGCGAACATAAACAACTCGACGTCGGTGGGCTTTCTGCCAATAACGGTGTTGAAGGCCTCGATCAAGTAGTCGATCTCACCCTGGTCCAAAGCCAACCCTAAGTCTTTGTTGGCCTGCACCAACTTGTCGCCCGAGATGTCGACCTCCACCAATGGCTTGGGCTCGTGGTGGGCGAACAACTCCGAGGCGCGGGGCGCGTGGTCGTTGAGGTACAAAGTGTCGGTCATTCTGTCGAACACAGCACTCAACCCGGACGCGTCGGCCTTCACTTTCTCCAGCAAGGAGACGCCCTTCTTGACGGTGATCAACAAGGCCATGCCTCGCTCAATACGTTCGACAAGGTTGCCCAAACCACAGATCTGCGCGATATCCGTGGCCTTGGAGGACCATGGAGAAATGGTTCCAGATCTGGGCAAAACTCTCACCAACAACGCGTTGTGCTCGTCCAACGTGGCAAAGCTGGAGACATCCTCGGCGTCTCCGCAGATCGAAGACAACTCCAGAAGCGTTTTGCTGGTGTCCAAAGACGTGTCGACGGGTTTATCATAACAAAGCAACACGTCCAATAACTTCTTCTGCAGGTCAGAAAGCTTTTGCTTCAAGGACACGTAGTGTGTGTAGGAGGTGGCAACGTCGACAATGGCGCCGGGACATTCGTACGTCTTCTCCAAGTCCTGGATCAACGAGGTGACTCTGAACGAGGATAAAGCCTGGGGGCCGGGCAAAATGAGGAAGTTGTCGCTCATTTCGATGTCAATTGCAACTGCTCTTTAGCGATTCAAGCAAAACAGAGTATCAGAAAACACGAGAGGGAACAGAGTGGGTCACGTGCTCCGGTTCTCGATTCTGAGATTTTTGTGTTGTTCCGTGGAGAACTGTGTGTTTGGATAGAGCCAGAAAACAGTGGGTTTCCGAGATCTGGAGACACGCCGGGGCTCATGAGATGAGGTTTTTTATTAGCGAACGAGTCAGATGTGGTGTGCAGGATCCGCTGAGTCAGGCCAAGACTTGGTACCTGCTTGCTAAGCTGCATATTTCCATTTCCTCTTGTTTTTTTGCTTAGTAGAATTCGATAGGAAATTGCTTATTTTTACTTCTCTTTGGAGATTCTAACCTTGTACTGTCACACCCACTGGTCGCCCTCAATCACTACATGAGCATTGAGAAATATGAGGCAACCGTTTCTGGTAGCCAAGACACCATGTCAAGAATGATTGAGGTTAATTTTAGCACTCTCGGGGATTTGCAGTCTTGAAAACTTATCTCTCATCTTGGCCACAGCTGTTCCAATTATTAGTCTTCACATATCGCCTGGTTCTGACTCTCGCTCGCTAACTCGTAATGAGGTTTCCTTTCGTACATGGCTTAAGTCCTTTGTTAGAAAACGCTGGAGACCAAAATATATTTATAGATGAAAATTTGTTCTTTCTTTTTGGCTCAATATAGGTTCTCTTCAAAAGAGACCCGTTATTGGCTGTATGTCTCAAAGAACCGATCACGTGACTGTGATGAGCACTTTAATATATCTGCCTTCAAAGTCCATAACAAAACCAACACTTTTCCATGAATCAAAAGTATTTTATCGAATTTGACTTTACCCAAACTTTGAAAAACTAAATATACTAGAGACAGACAATAGAAAAAGTAGGACATACATTGGGTGTGGCGCCCCACGAAATCACCTCTCTTCCACGCCCGTGCACCAAGTACAGGCCAGATCTCCTGCACCACCGTCCTCATCTCCATCCTCATTATCTCATCTCCCTTGTTATCTCTCTCATATCCTCACAAATGGCTCAAGGAAACCTCAAATTGAAGTCGAAAGGAAAAGGCAGAGTCACTAAGAGACAGAGCAACTTGAGAGCCGCCGCCCCCATCATCATCAAGCCCAAGAAAGCCGTCGCAAAGCAAGCCTACAACCTTAGAAAATCTGTGGGTGCACTGAACGGAACGGAAAAGTTGATTTCTAGTAGAGTCGGCCACTTGGAGATCATCAAGGGTTCGAGAAGACAGATCGAGCGTGAACAAAAAGAGGCAAAGAAGAAGGCTGCCGAAAAGGCTGCGAAAAAGTGATTTTGTACTCATACTTTAGGGTGATAACCTTGGTAAATAAGAAATGGTTTCTAGTCACGATATTCTTCTGGAGATTCCTCAGAAAGTGTTTCTTTCACTTGGAAAGACCCCTCTGATCGTACAGAATCCAAACGTGATGGCTGAGACTGATAATACTTCAAAGACTAGTCCAGAAAATTCAGTTACAAAGCCCGAGCAGACCGAGCCCGTGCTGATGATGCCTGACCTCACGGCACTCGATCCTGACTTAGTCGCTAACGACCTCAAGAAGGAGAGATCGAAGAGAAGAAGATGAACTTTTTTCTTCATCGGTTTTATCATTTACATCGTTTAAATTTTTCTCCTCGACCGAAAGTATTACCGAGAATGTTTGCTTCATCTTCCAATGCCCCGTTTGGTGCCATATTTCGTTTATATTCTAGGCTCTATTCTTTATACTATCGAACATAATATTGTCTATTTGTCTATTTGCGCATTTTTATTTTGAATCTCTGCCTACTGAGGTATCGCCCTCACGGACGCCTCTTGTGCCTCCAACTCCAAGTTCAGTCTTTTCATCGCCTTTTCCTGAGACATCACGTACCCCAAGATCAATCCAGCGAATAGAACTGTAAGCGACGTCAATGAAGCGTTGATTGGGATCGGGTTCAGATGGAAAGTCGTGTGCGTGATTTTGTCCATGGCTTGTTGAAGAATATTGCAGATTCCAGAAAAGCAGATGATGGCGCCATAGACGGTTCCAAAAGTCTCGAAGCCAAACACCTTGGCGCAAAAATCCGACACCGCCGTATAGTAAAAAGGCCGGTAAAGGACCATCAAGACTATTCCCAAGTATGTGGCGGGTAGCCACGCCAAACAACCGCAAATTCCCACTGTGACGGATACTACCGATAAGAGCCATAATACATTGAGAGTAGTCAAGTTGTCAAGCAAGATCCCAATAAACGGAATCGCGCAGAGCCCGCCAAGGGGCAACGCCAAGTCGAAAAACTCGTTGATGGCCACGGCGATCTCCTCGCTCTTATACAAGTAGGATTCTTGAGATCTGATCGTGGCGACAAAGAAGTTGATACGGAGCATCTGGATTGTGGTAAACGCCGTCATCAAAAGAAACCACAGCGACTTCAATTGCTCCGTGACGGGAAATCCGTGCATGACACCAAAGACACCACCCGTAGATTCGTACAATTTGTCTTCGGCCTCGCGCTCATAGACAGATTTCACGGACCTTTTGGAAATAGTAGAGTCGCGTCTATTGAATGTGTCTAGTCTATCTGAACCCCTTCGGGAAAATGAACTAAAAGATGCTCTTTTTATCAACAAAGATGTGGTTTCCGACATGCTTGGTTGGGTGAAAACAAGCGCCTCTTCAGATGCATCTCTGTCTTCCCTGAGAAGCAAATCTCTATCGACCGGTTTTCCTGTTTCGTCCACCCCGGTCTCGGCGATCCGGGCCAAAGTTCCCACTGTCTTATATGAGTCTGCAGGCATGATTGTGAGCTGACACAAGAAAATGAACACCGGCACGGCCAAGTAGTAGAAGAAAAACGACGACACAGAGAGCTGGAACCAGTCGGCATAGATGAGTCTGTAGATGAGAAAAAGCGCTGAGGAAGAGTCAAACGCGCCGGTCAAAAGCGCCAAAATGAGGCCCGATCTCTTGGGGAAACTATTTGCCAACTGGAAACACGAAATGAACACAAAGGGGCCTCCTAGCGCTAACAACGTGTACCCCCACAAATATCCATCAAAAACCAAAACTTTCTTGGCGAGAGAAAGCACGGCGGCACCCGCAAAGATGATGAATGACCCGATCACCCCTGTGACTTTCGGACCGTAAGAGTCCAAGAGGAACCCAACGGGCAAAGCAGAGATGTTTGTCACCATACAAGCCACGGTGAAGAGGAAATTGAGAGCCAAGTCCTGCTCATCACATGGAATATATTTTCCTTTCAGAAGCTCAGAGAAGTTTTCCAAAATTTCAACTTTGCATTTATCCTGATATACGCCCTCGTTGATGAGCACAGGCTTGATGGCAGCAAAGCCGAAGACGGGACCAGCTGCTAGCAAGCACCATGCTATCAGACATAAAATCTGGGCGATTTTGCGGCCTTGAGACACATCAGACATGGTTCCTGTTTAAGGAAAAGATGTGGTATAAAGTGCAAGGAGAGAGGAAAAAATAAATGAATAGAAGAAAAGGAGGATCGACTAATGTTTCATCACGTTTTCGTGAACTTAATAAAGCTTTCCTCGGTCCATCGAAGGTCTCGGAATTTTCCGACGCTCTGCGAAGTCTGGGGTTCGCGATAAGAAAATGGTCCAGCGATTATGTAATTTTCCGAGCTGAAAATCAGAGCAGAACTCACAGATGAGCTTCTTAAATTGGAAGTCGATCTGTGGAAACGATAAAAGAATTTTAAGATGAAATACCATAGGAATCGGGCATTAAGGGTCAAATCAGTCTTCGATTATATGGTCACATGACCAGTTGTGCCTCAGGCCAATTGGCCGATCTGTCGGCCCGGTCGCGCGCCAACGTGCATATTCTAATCTCTTATCTTCCGCCGGCTAGTCGTTCACAGCCACGACAAAGAAAAGTGAAATTTCGTATAGTTCTCTGCTTAGAGACCAAATCTCTCAAGTACAGTCTTTGCCTCCATCTCTCATAAATTAGAGGATATTGAAAAGAAATTTCGAAAGGCTCTTCCAACGTTTATGGATATAAAAAGGCAACCCCAAGTCGGTAGTTGAGCAGACTCTTCCACTC
This sequence comes from Metschnikowia baotianmanensis, assembly GCA_030565705.1. Taxonomy (NCBI): domain Eukaryota; kingdom Fungi; phylum Ascomycota; class Pichiomycetes; order Serinales; family Metschnikowiaceae; genus Metschnikowia; species Metschnikowia baotianmanensis. The sequence goes on from JAJMCI010000033.1 coordinate 9,676, forward strand.
ATGAGATCGGATGGACGAACACTACACTAATATGAAGGAAAATCACACACAAAGTGGTAAAATGAGTACTGTAAAGTATTATTGTTTTTTGTGTTATTCACCATGCTTATTTTAGGTTGGACCTTGGCTGTCGTTATCGTGGAATTTCGTTCAACTCGTTCGCAAAAGTGTGTCCAGGGGCTGCAAAATAATTCGCCCCTTCAGACGATGCAAACCCGAGTTTTGCAGCATAAACTGCTTGGAGTGTCCTCAACCGGATTCAAGATTCACAAACCGTATCAACTGAAATCAAAAATGTGACAAGAGTTTAGAATAATACAGTATCCTCCGTTTCCTTTATGTTGAGCAAACACTTGTTATGCTCATATATCGAATCAACCGCTAGAGACTCAACGTGCTTGACCACCGAATAATTTAAATACAGTAATTCTCATTTCATAAAGGTGAATCTTGTACGGTTGTACTTTAAACCTTTGAGTCGACATCTGCCAACCCAACGCAGGCCAAAGGTCGGCAAACATTCGTCATTTTGGAGTCAACAATTCACCAAACTGCTTCTTTTTCTCTTATTTTTCCTTTATTCATTTGTAGTCTTGAAATCCAGTGAAACCCAGGATGTACCATGTGCCAGTCTCTCGTTTAACAAATTCCTTGATCCGAAAGCAGAGCTCCATGTCTCTCAGTCAGTTTCTATTCATTTCCAAACGAGCTAGAAAACGATCATCTGACCTCTCGAAACTGTATTTTTCATCTCCTTCAAAATTCCAGTGTCCATTATCACTGTTCAGACTCATTTTCATACCGAAGAGGTCCAAATTCAATGCCAAATACGCTGGTCAGACTCAAAAGATACATCGCAATCTGCGCATTTTACTCAAACCCGCTCAAAACTTACTTTTTGTTCCTTTAGAATGGAGAGTACACATGCTCGATCTTCTTGTATGTGGTGGTTGATCTCGAGACTTTCTGCACAATATGGTGCACGGTGATGACGACAAAGTTGATCACGGCAAACACACCAATTCCGATGACTATACGCACGCCGAGAAGGTCCATGACACCCTTTGGCTTTTCTGCGGTTCCTGTGGAATTAATGGTTTCTGCATTTTCTTCTGTTGTTTCGTCATCTCTTTTGTACAAGACACCTGTATTGTCGCCCGTGCTGGATCCAAATGGAAGAGGCGATCCAGAGGTCATAATGTATGAGTAAAGAATGTAGACACTGATCATAGTGACCAGCCAGAAGACGACTCTGGTCATAAAAACCCTCCAGCCTCTTAGTTTCGAGTTCTCCATCGGCGTAGATGACATTTTAAAGTATATGTGTGGGAAGGTCTAAAGAAATAGATGAATCAATCTGTCCTTTACTTTTTTCTATTCTTATTTTTAGAACCTCGCGTATATTTACCTGACTGCCCGATTGAGAGAAGCGAGTGTGCAGAATCTGATGAGAACAGTACACACTCGATGCACAACTTATAAGATGATTTAAGAACACGAGAATAATATATATAAAAACTTGAAAGAGATAGAATATTATCATTATGCTGATATGGTGTCCTAATAGACTTCAAAACAAATGAAAGATCATAATTCTGGAAAAGAAAAGGTCCGAAACCCATGGTTTGTCACGTGACCTCTTTCACGTGCACCTCACGTCTCATCTAAATAATTTTCGAACTCCATCATCACCACCCTATCTCCACACAAAACCACCAAAAATGTCGGGCATCTTGTTTGAAGACATGTTTCTGATCGACTCTGTCGACCAGGCTCGGTACAATAAGGTCAGTCGTATCGAGGGCCAGTCGTCTACTTCGCAGGACGTGAAAATCACATTGGACATCAACAGCGAGTTGTTTCCAGTCAAGGACAACGACTCGTTAACTATCACATTGGCATCGTCTTTAGGGAACGAATCCTCCATGGTGACCTCGAACGGATCCTGGAGGCCCCCTAAGCGTGGCGACCGCTCCTTGGCCGATGACTACGATTACGTGATGTACGGCACAGTGTACAAGTTCGAGGAGAGCTCGGATAACGACAAGATGGCGGTGTACATTTCTTTCGGCGGCTTGTTGATGCGCTTGGAGGGTGGCTACCGCTCTTTGTCGAACTTGAAGCAGGAGAATGCATACATCTTGATCCGTCATTACAAGGACAACTAGTGACCGGGTTTGTACTATAAAGAAGAAACGAATAAACGCATAACATAAGACTTTTGGGAACGTACTTTGATCATAAGAATTTAAGTAGAGAGGAAGAAACGTGAGTAAAAATGAGGGATACGACGCTGTCTAGTGTATCGTATGTCTACGCAGAGTCACGTAGATCTGAAGTTTTCTCACTGCAATACCAAGGCATTGCATGACCCCGATACCGAAACTATTTCCTTATATAAAAAAAGACTTTCTTTTAGACTCCCAAATCTCATGCGAGAAATTACACTTCTTTATTTTCCCTCTTTGTATTGTGTTCCAATGTACATTGAAAATGCGTTGAAGTCGAAGCTATCGCACCTCATCATTCCGTTCACCTGGCTCACCTAACTCATTGTGCTCACCATTCGACTCTTTGGCACACATAAAAAACAACCCAATATGAACGACACGGATATACGTATGTTGAATACCAAATAACTTCTTGAATGATGTTTTATTGAGGTGATCTTCTTGCAGATATTCCCCAGATATGATCAAATACTGACCTATAGCCGATGCGTTACTAAAGCAAGTGCCACTTATACGGAACCCTACATTCCAGCCGCCGAAACCCATCACACTCAATACTGACTACGGGAAACTATTGTCAACATTACCTGGCAGCGTAATGCCGCCAAAAGCAGCGATAAGCCGCGAAGAATTACAGGGTTGGACGAAAGATTTGGAGGCCTTGGAAACTGGCGTTTTGAGCGGCGAAAGTAGAGTCAAGGATGTCACTGTTTACAAAGAATGGCTCGAAAAGGTTCAGAGAAAAGTTGCGCCCGGTTTCAGCGCCGAAATCATGACACCTTCAAATGTTTTCGATAAGAAATAAAGTACATGGCATATCGTGAGACGTTCTAGTCTTTAAGTGGTGCACCGAATATCGCTTTTGAACAGTGAGGAAGAACTCTGGAAAAAAATCGGGTTTTTGTTCGAAATGGGCTCTAGAGAATACTAAGATGTTCTGTGTTTATCCAGAATGATCCAGTCTGGTCGATATCATTTTCAAGCTCAGAGCACAGAGATGCCACTGACAAGTACCACAGGAACGCACCACGGGGATGCTTCTGGAATTCGATGCGCCCAGAAAATATCTGAAAGTCGTATCTTGAATCTTAAAGGGCATATCCCTTTTTGCTTCAAGCAATTCTGACGGGCTTCAGCCTCCGAATTATAGCTGGATGTTGATAAGAATTGTTGCATTACTTGCGTAAGCCCTTTGAAATTATTATTACTCCAGCTTTTTTGATTTCTCGAAGAAACCGCATATACTGATATGGTTGCTTGATTGCCTCTACTGCCTACTTTACTCGTGGTTGGTTATACCACTATCAAAGTGGAACGTTCAAATGCAAAATAGGCACTTGTGGAGAGTAATTGGAGATGTTTGTGTTTGCTTCTCGGAAAAAGATCAGCGTGCAAGCCTCCTCGAGGTATGTATCCCAAAACATCTTTCCTCTCACCAATGAAGAAAAGATCACCAGCTACCACCCGCGTTGAGTTACACTCGCCAACAATGCTCTGAAAATCGCGTAATTTATATCTTTAGCTTAATAACAGTGAATAAATGTGCAAAGGAACAAACAGAGAAAAAGCTTTTTCATTTGCTTCATGCTCTTCAATCTCCAGAGTCCGGTCACGTGCGCTCAATCACTTCGCATACGGTAAAAGTTTACTCCAGCAGCACAGAGTTCATGAACAAGCTCCATATACCACTTAATGAATGAAATCTGATAAAGCAAGGAACAGAAGACACGAGAGACAAAGAATAAACCTCAAATTACTCAAAAATCAAAAAGACAGCGTCACGGACAGGATTCGAACCTGCGCAGGCAATGCCCAACACCTAATCCGCTAGTAGCAGGGTGTCGCCTTAACCACTCGGCCACCGTAACAATGTGCAAGAAAACGCGCAAAAGTGGCTTCGATGGAGCAGATTTTCTAGAACTCTCTTATGTGCACACTCAATGCTTTTCAATTAACGTACCTTCTTTTATAAAGAAACATATCGTATTACGGAAAAAAACATCCCCTACTCAACTACTCTTAAAAAACCCATAAACACGTCTGGATAATGCACTGAGTATTGAGAGACTCCAGCTTTCCCAAGCCCTAGTCTATCCTCGTCACATTAGCTGCATGTGAAGAAATGAGCAGAGAGCTGGTATTCCTCTGTCTGTTCTCAATGGTAGACAATGGAAACAAGCGTTGGGGCGAAGTAAAATAGTGACCAGTTGACATGGTTTTCACATGCGGGTAATGTGAAGAGGAGAGATTAAAGCTTAGGAAAGCTGGAGTCTCTCAATACTCAGTGCATTATCCAGACGTGTTTATGGGTTTTTTAGGATTTGTTGAGTAGGGGATGTTTTTCCCGTAATACGATATGTCTCTTTTTAAAAAAAAAAAACCATGTCAACTGGTCACGATTTTACTTCACCCCAACGCTTGTTTCCATTGTCTACCATTGAGAACAGAAAGAGGAATACCAGCTCTCTGCTCAAGGCGTCGGAATGATAGACTCGACGGACTGTGCCAACGAACCAATTAAGGTCGCGCGATTGTTCATACGTCTGTGATAATGGTGCCAACATTTTTTTTTTTTAAAGAAACATATCGTATTACAGGAAAAACATCCCCTACTCAACTAATCCTAAAAAAACCATAAATACATCTGGATAATGCACTGAGAATTGAGAGATTGACTTAAGATTCATAGGTGATCGAATGCCAAGGATAGCCCACAATTGTCTGCTCTTCGAGCATTCATTATAGAGCTTTTTTTCGCAAAGCATTGGGATACCCTATAGCTCTTTCTTTGTAAGACTCTGGAGCTCCTCGGTACAAAGCCATTTTCGCTTGAAAATATTCGTGTGCGAAAGGAAAGAACGAGAAGATTTCGAGAGGGTCTTTCAGGTCGCCAGATTACATCTTGCATTCAGAAACGTAATATTATTTATCTAGCAATTCTAAATTTGCGTTCTGGGCGTGTGGCGCAGTTGGTAGCGCGTCCGCTTCGCATGCGGAAGGTCTCTGGTTCGACTCCTGACTCGTCCATATAAATTGTTTTTGCCTCTTGACCATTTTTAAAGAATACTTGTCTCTAAGGTGGTTTGTCATTTTTCATTAGTCTTTCAGCTAGGGATTGAACTCTATACACATTTTCAAGCCCCACCTTCATTCAATAAACTTTTAGAGCCAGTATAATGAGATCTCACTTCAGCTAGACAATGGGATTTTGTTTCCGTGCTGCGAGCAAGTCGGTCTCGTTGACTATTATGATATCATAATAAGTATCTTAGACAAAATTCTAGGTAAATGATCTCATCACACTTTTCTACCTCCTCTGGCCCCATTCGTTGTTGGTTGCGTCCTCGTTCCCTGTTCACTCAATGCTTGTAGACTCTAGATTAGACATGGACGAGGCGGGAAATTATTGTATAATGAATACCTGAAGATAGAAGACCGAAGCGTGAGTAGTAATTTTTTATATGGGGAAGAATGGAAGAGGAAAACACGCCATCATCTTTTACGCGACCTCTATCTTCCATCTAATCCTTTAAGGGGGCTAAGAACATTGGTGAAAAACCTCCTTTCTCTTATTGGGTAGTGAAAAAGAAAACACAAACATTTTTCTTTAGTAACTTGGTATTAAGATCATAATTCAGCCCAAAGGGAAGTTTGGGAAGCTGACCTAAGAATCAAAGGGAGGCTGGTTGTGACGCCCACAAACCCAAAGCTCAAAGCCTACACCTTGTTCTCTCGTTTCTTTGATCGTTCATATTCATAAATATATGGAGCAAGCCCAATAGTCATAAAGCACACAAGATATTCCAGATAGTGCTTCTTTACAAGGCAAAGAACAAGAGATGGAGAAACATTTAGTAGTAGTGCACACAAGCGCGCACAATGTGGCGAATTTGACCCGCGGCTGACACCCTTCTAAAGTCTTTCTGCAGTACCCGACAGGTTGCTCTGTGCCAGAACAATGCTGATCTCTCGCGAAGTTGCTAATTCTGCTCTATGTCGGAACATGCGCACCGCTTGCAACCATATAAATGAAGGGGGCACCCTAAGAGCTGGAACTTCAAAGAGACGTAGAACTGTAGAATGAATCTAAAAAAAAATGAAATTGCTGACTCCGGCGTGATTCGAACACGCGCATCTTACGATAACAGAACTTGAGTCTGCCGCCTTGGACCGCTCGGCCACAGAGCCCGATTCGAAACAAAATTTGCGTGCTGGCTCCCGGTGCTGAGTACTGGTTGAAAGGGTTCAATTATCTAGGACGCCTTGGGTGTAGATTTATCCGCGTATATATCCTGTTTAATCTTTGGGATACATAGTCCAAGCCCACGTTTAGCCGCTGGGGCCTGATATGAGGAGTGTCTCCATGAACATCTTCAAACAAAAAGAATCATATTCAATCGACCGATGGTATCATCGGAGTGCGTTTATGTTTTATTTTATTTTCTTTGGTATCATTACATTGGGACGAATTGATAGATCCTTTTTAGCGTTTTGCTACCATATGTTTCGAGAAAGACTAATACAAGAATAGGGGCGAAATTCACTCTTAGATACTACTTGAAGCGCCACGGCTATTTGTATATAGCGATTAATGTATACACCCTGAATGTGGGACCTTCCCCAGTCATGAATTTCACTATCGATTGAAGAAATCTCCTTAAGCTCAGTAACTTGTTTGTGTGACCTAGAATTGAAAATAGCTCACATTAGAATTACTCGATCAGAGGTGTGGTATTAAAAAGCTGACAAATTCCTCGAGGAGAGTCTAGATATTGTGAGCTCAGAGAAGAAAGAGAAGTGAGCCAAATATTCGAAAGTATGACCAGAGCCCCCTTTCATCATCTGGTTCACAATATCTCCAAGACAGAAAACTGCTGCAAATAATTTTAGTACGGGAACGGTAGTTCCGAACGTTATGTGGTACATGTTCAGCATGCCCTCCGGGATCCGCGAGCGGGTAGTTACCGGATTTCTTGCACTGAGAAAACTAGCTATAATTGATCACCGTAGCATTATCCTGGACTATCTGCAATTCCACGAATCTAAGAAACACAAGTGTCAAGATCTCAAGCCGTTTTACCTCGAGATCTTCAGCAGCATGCTGTTCATGTCGTATAATATGATGCTATTAAAAAAAAAAGCAGCTTCAAATTTTAATTTCTCAATTTGGTTTTGTATGAAGGTTCACCTGCTTAATACTCTGGGATCTGAGATATTACAAAAAGCAAAGGTTATCAGCCGGCCTCTGTATCCCATGTATCCCACAATGGGAGAGAGCGAAAAGATATCCCCACTCATGCTTCTCCTTGATCTTAGTTTCTCGATGATTTTGATAGTCCTCGACTGATGCCCAAGTGATTTTTGTTGCTTGGAGAGATGTCCCTTACTTCACCGCCAAGTCAGAAACAATAACAAGCCAAAATTGAGCATTTGCATGAGTGTAGTTACCTTCATTCAAAAGATACAGAGTAGTAATTGATGTGCAATTCAACAGCACTGCACATGCCAATGAACTGCAATCCAACCTGATGATCACGTGAGATGGAATGCTCGCCTGCACCCAACAACGGCGGCGCGGGACAAATACGACTCATGCCGATATAAGTTGGAAGGTGCGACCGGGCCTTCGATTTAAAGGAGACAGATCCTTCTGTGTCAAGACTCAAGATTTCATTCCATAATAGTTTCCTTGCTCCTCTAATCAGATTATTGAGTTTGCATAGAGTCATGGCCATAGTAATGTTCTTGCTCTCAGTTTTCTCCTTAGCTATGCACACTTCTCTTTTCGGCTTGCAAAAAGTCCTCCTTTTCAGGGTAGAAGAAAAAAAATCATGTTTTAGATCATCTACAGTAAACTTAGATTGTAAAAAGGTGATCAAACCTTGGGGCTGCTCTCCGCTAGCTTTTAGTCGCTAACCCACACGGTCCCTGAATCTCATATTTGTTGCAGTGGAGAAAGCGCCCGAAGTCGCACGATATGGCGTTGCCCTACAGAACAACGAACCTTGAGTCAGCTCACGCTGAAACAGCACAGAATGTTTCACTTTTTCTCTAATTTTTTTTTGATAGAAAAGTCTCATTCCATCAATACTTCAAAAGTGGATGCTAGGAAGGACTTTTGCCCCCCTCCCCTACATATACCAAAACTGGCTACGGGAAGTTTTCACTTCTAGGCAGTTCTGCAGAACGCCAATCTGTACAAGGTTTATTCACAACCAGTGGTTGCATGCAGTTTGCAGGACTGTGAAAAAAAAAAGAGCATTCTTCCGAGAAATGCGTCCTCCGCCAGAGACCGGTTAGAGACTAGGACCATGACCCATACAAGAAAAAAAAATTGGTCCAGCATCCTCTAATATGACAAAGAAAAAACTCGAGGAGCCCAGTGGCTAAGTTCTCAAGGAATTTTTCTTCTTCTTGGCCTTTTGAGGTATGTTTCTCTCTCCCATTCACCCTTCGTTCTTTCCCCACAAATGAGACCCCCACTCCGGAATTCAGCCGAAAACTGCCCACAGATGGCTAATTTTGTTTCCAGAGTTTTTTTTGGGGCACGGGGGCACGGGTGTGTGCCCAAATCGCGACCCGCGTTCTTCACAAATAAAGCCCGCTCTCTTGGCATTTTCCCAGCTTCTTTCTTTATTCATCACCTACCATGAAGAAACACACTAAGACCCAGTCTTCCTATGTATGTTGATAGAAATGCTTTTTGGATATTAGCGAAGCGTAACTGTTTTACCTTTCATATCATGCGTGAAAACTGGCGCGTGGTATCACACCATTCTTGACTGAGGTCCGATCTGCCGCTTTGTTTGCACGTGCTCACGCCATGGGGTCTCACATTCATTGCCTCGTTTATCTTTGGAAATCCAGTAGAAGCTTCTCAAATTCTCACTGTCTATCATCAGTGGTAACCCTTCTATCCGAGTTTCTGCCTGTCTTGAATCTCGCTTACTGTTCCGGACTTGAGTTCCCCAAGCCTCACTTCCATACCCATCTTTCACGTCTGTATCCCACTGGCTTTTCCCGCCCACTACTAACATTCACCTAGGCATTTGACAACACCGCCACCACAATGGCTGCGTCGCTGATGCGCAATGCGTTGAACAACTTGGCCGACACCGTCACTGACAAGGAGCAGCAGAGTCGTTTTGAGAACGAAATGGACTCCTTCTTCGCCTTGTTCAGAAGATACGTCGCCGACAAGGCGTCGGGCTCCACGTTGGAATGGGACAAAATCAAGTCGCCCAGCCCCAGCGAGGTCGTTCAATACTCGGGCTTGCCCGAGGCTCCAGAAAAGGAGACTAGCAACTTGTCCAAGTTGGCTGTGTTGAAGTTGAACGGTGGCTTGGGTACCTCCATGGGCTGTGTGGGTCCTAAGTCCGTCATTGAGGTAAGAGATGGCAACACTTTCTTGGACTTGTCCGTCAGACAGATCGAGCACTTAAACAGAAAGTATGACACGGACGTGCCGCTCTTATTGATGAACTCGTTCAACACGGACGCCGACACTGCCAAGATCATCAAGAAATACTCGGGCCACAGAATCCGCGTGCGCACTTTCAACCAGTCGCGTTATCCCAGAATCTTCAAGGACTCCTTGTTGCCCGTCCCCGAATCCTTCGATGACGATTTGGAGACGTGGTACCCTCCAGGACACGGTGACTTGTTCGAGAGCTTGGTTTCTTCCGGTGAGTTGGACGCGCTTTTGGCTCAGGGCAGAGAGATCTTGTTTGTCTCCAACGGAGACAACTTGGGAGCTACTGTTGACACCAACGTGTTGAACCACATGATCGAGACCGGTGCCGAGTACATCATGGAGTTGACCGACAAGACCAGAGCCGATGTTAAGGGTGGAACCTTAATCAACTACGACGGACAAGTGAGATTGTTGGAAATCGCTCAGGTCCCTAAAGAGCATGTCGAGGAATTCAAGAGTATCAAAAAGTTCAAGTACTTCAATACCAACAACTTGTGGATCAACTTGAAGGCGGTGAAGAGATTGATCGAAGGCAACAACATCGAGTCTGAGATTATTCCTAACCACAAGACGATCTCGAAGGGTTCGTCCGACATCAACGTTTTGCAATTGGAGACCGCTGTTGGTGCTGCTATTAGACACTTCGAAGGCGCCCACGGAGTCGTTGTGCCTAGATCGAGATTCTTGCCTGTCAAGACTTGTTCCGACTTGCTTTTGGTCAAGTCTGACTTGTTCTTCCTCGAGCACGGTGCTTTGAAGTTGGACCCCACGAGAGACGGATTCCCTAATCCATTGATCAAATTGGGATCTCACTTCAAGAAAGTCAATGACTTCCAGAAAAGGCTTCCACATATGCCAAAGATATTAGAGTTGGACCACCTCACTATCACAGGAAATGTGAAGTTGGGTAGAAACGTGACGTTGAAGGGTACTGTCATCATTGTTGTCAACGACAATGAGTCTATCGAGATACCAAACGGTTCCGTCTTGGAGAACGTTGTCGTCACTGGTAACTTGCGTATCTTGGAGCACTAGAGCCCTAATGTACATACCACCTATTAGAATTATACTTATCGCCGAACCCTTCGTTAAACTCAGTCTCATGCAAATGTTTTTGATATGGTAGCTCCGGAAATCAGGAGGATCATATGCTTTCTTGATGATGAGAATTAAATGATCGCAATCATTGTAGACCCAAATATGGACAATGTAAAGATTTTCAGCTCCTGATTGAGAGGGGAAGCGGGTAAGACACGAGCTGTATCAACATTGATGACTCTCTAGGTTTGCTGCAAATACCAAAACTTTCCACATTTTGCGAAGGTTTATGGTAGCAGGTCCTAGTTCAAACCCGAGTGAAAGCTCTCAATAGCGAGTGCTTTTTCAAAAGTGTGGATTTATTTTCGATACGTTGAAACAATATACTCGTTGCAACTTAAAGAAAACCTGAAGACTATCGAAAAGCTTAGAACTATAGTTGTTAAAGCCTTCGCGGGTGTATTGTTGCCCGGTTGAAGGGCGTGGGTTCGAACCCTGCGGGAGGATTGGTGGTCAGACAGTTTGCTCATCGTACAAAAAAGTGTTTTATCTCTTTTTTTGGCTTTTTTTTTACACAGAAAGCTGGTTTTCATCTTCCAAGCCACTTTTTTTTTTTTTTTGGTAGATTCATTGATTAGAGGAAGGCTCAAAAGTTACCTTCTAAGCCCAAAAACTATACAGTTATATATAAAACCTCTAACCCACTTCGAGGTCCTATCTCACGAATCACTTAGTATGATTCCGACCTGACCTCACCTATGTATTAAAATTGATTTTGTCAACTACCCAAAGGATGAGATCTATTCGGGGTCTCTAGCTGCATAATGATTTTTTATCATGTATCTACCAAAGAGAGAAATAGAACTTTCTCCTGCAAAATGACTTCATGCTTAAAATCGGAAATAATAGTAGGCTAAGTATACATCTGGTCAAGTAAGCTCATCATTGCAACTTCTTTAAAAATTAGAAGTCGTATTTACGCTCGCAAAAATCGAAAAAGCTTTAAAATTCGAAAAGAATTAATAAGATTTTCTTTTGAAACAGTGAAGAACAGAACAACGTAGTTCAAATATAAAATTAATTCATAACAAGGTAATTTAGAAGAAAAAGTTCCGTACGATTTGCGAACGCGACGTTTGTAGTCGTAAAAGCGCCGCACCCCACGTTTATGGCTGTTTGTTACATACACTCTAAGAACACAATGACCCAAAATTAATTGCATCAAGGACTTTCCACACTGGAACAATTATGAGATGATTCAAGAGATCTGAAGATATCAAGAAGGGAAATTTTACAAAAAAAAAAGACTCTTGGAGTGCCGAACCCTCAATTGCTTCGGGTTCGTTGCATGTTCGATTCCCCTGACTAGGTGCATTGTTATTCATTGGCATCTGTAAAACAAAGAGATGATAGAAGCCCCTAAAAAAAAGAAGGACAAAAAGGCGTAGCCAAGAAACTTAAGTTTCAATTTTTCGAGGAAATTACGATTTTGATGACGAGTTAGATTGATACAATAGGCCGCAATAATATGTTTGTCCCTCTTTTCGCAACTATGCAAGCTCCAAGTACTGAGCCAGATAGTCTTGGGTACATCTAGACTTTGCAATTTTAGAATTCGAATCGAGAGGGGGCTCGATAACACACTTTATTCTAGGAGGTAAGCTCGAAGCACGTGACTGCAAGGATGTCCCTTGACCTCAGGGGATCTACCGTCTCAGTGGGCATCACCATATATCAGAAACAAGGCTTCCTCTTTACAACTACTTCAGAAGAATTGAGATGTATATGAAGTAATCAGAGGCTTTGTGATGTCGTTTGTAGCCTCTCTCACAGAGGGAATTTTAACCAACGGACCCGAGGTGAAAAACGTAATGTGCAGGATTTCGCGGGAGGCTCTTAATATTTTACCCCACTTTTGGGTTTCAGGCACATGAAATAAATCACCACAGCTCCGCTGCCGGCCATGACCCACAAAGAAATCGGAGGAGTCAGATACCAGTCTTACTAAAAATCAGTTTTTAAACAATTTTGAAATCATGCTGGCCCTTGAGGACGTTTGCGTGAAGTACGCATCTTCCAAGAATGGTGCAGATGTGCCAGAGATCAACGGTGTCATTGCAGGGTACACCGACAGACGAGAAACCCAATTTCTTGCCGCCAAAGGAGTCAAAAATATTGAAACGGGTGAAAATCTCTCGGAAGATAGCATGGTGTGCTTTTTCAGCTGCACAAAGTCCATGACCGCCATGGCTATACTAATCTTATGGGAGCGTGGACGAATCGAACTCGATGAGCCAGCGAAAAAATATCTTCCCGTCTTAGGCAGCTTTGGTATACTTGAGGAAGGTCAAGTGGATTCAGAAACTGGTGAATTAAAGTCCCCACTAAAGAAACCAAAAATCGACATCACAGTTAGACATCTTTTGCTCCACACTTCCGGGTTCGCGTACCTCATCACAAACACTGACTATTATCAGATTGCAATGAAGAAAAAGCTCTTTGTCCCTCTGTTGCAATTGTTTAGTCCTTCTGTAATGCCTCTTGTTTTCGAGCCAGGCTCCGACTGGATCTACGGCCATGGCTTTGACTGGCTTGGACTTATAGTCCAGGCAGTTTCTGGAAAGAAGTTATCGGAGTTCTTGCTGGAGAACGTATTTTCGAAAGCCGGAATGACGAGCTGCACTTTTGCGATGTATGACCCGTCATCCATGATGCGCCTTCATAATAAATCTACTGGTGAATTGAAATTGGTCAAAAAAAATCTCCCTGTACCTTTCGTCTCAGAAGTCGATATGGGTGGCCAAGGGTGTTTTGGTACAGTGAAAGACTACCTCAAATTCATGAGAATCTGGCTCAACTATGGGCTTAGCCCTGATACTGGGCATAGAGTACTTTCGAGAGAGTCAGTGGAATATGCAGTTAAAAACCATCTTCCCTCAGGTCTGGTTGCAAACTTTCCCATCCCCTTTTCAGACCCAAGCAATGGGTACAGTTTAACTGGATGCGGGTATACAGGCCAAGCACTTGAAACTGGGAGACCGGAAGGGGCTTTGTACTGGGCTGGATTGGCCAATTTGTATTTCTGGATGGACTTAAAAAATGGGTGTGCGGGGTTCTGGGGATGCCAAATTATGCCTTACATGGATGAAAGCTGCGTTGAAGGGTTTGAGGAGTTTGAAGCGGCAGTTTATGAGGATCATTTCAGCAAGAAGTCAAAGATATAGGTATAAGCCGAGCTCAATGAGTTTAGTTAGCTGGTAAAGGTCCTCCAGCTCGCGACAATCAACTCTTTGAGCAATCACCTCAATGATCTGCTAACTACAGAAGTTTTTGACAGCCAGTAGACAGGGCCACATCCTTAGGCCTCAAATATTGACCAGAGGATCACATCGACACGGAACCCCCAAAAGAAAAAAGTTCATATCACCTTCAGCATATGAGATCGGTTTGCTTGTGTTGTTTCAAAGTGATATGAGGCACCGAAGATCGGTGAAAATCAACTGACATGACAATTTGTATAAGCTCAATGTTCATAATCATTTTCGCTGCATTGGAAATATATATCTAAGGTACAACTCATGTCTGTGTATCCGCAATTTGAGCGAACTCAGATAGGCGCCCTTTGAAGTAACACAGCACGCGGTTGTGCTGTGGTAGTGTATGTGCCCACACACATGTCCATGTGACAAAAAACCGCCAATTCTTTTACTTCATGTGAGGTCTTACTTCGTTTAATTATAAGAACTTGAATGATCGACTAGATGAGTCTTGATTTTTGATAAAGTAGCTGAAGAATTGATCGCTTTGGTTTCTTTCTTATCGTAATTGTCCGAAGGTTTTTCGAGACTTTCTCAAAGAACTACATCCGAAATTGTACCTTGACAGATGCATACCAAAGTCCAACAGGACGCATTCACTCTTTTATCTCGCTTTCGAAGACTCACACATTGGGAATTATGACAATATCCACCTTCTAGTTCGATACTGCAGAAGTATCCCACTACACGTGAGAAGCCTGTACATGGCCCAATGATATTGCCTGATGTGTTAGTCACCGGGCTTAGAATTGTCCCCGCTACAATTTTTCGAAGGGACTTACTGGAAAACTTTTCATACCATCAAAAAGCAAAATGATAGAGGATAGAGCAATTACTTCACTCTTGGACACCGATTTGTACAAGATTACAATGCAGGCAGCTGTCTTCCAGCATTTTCGAGACGTGCCAGTGTCTTACAGATACAAGAACAGAACACCCCGGCTCAGCCTAAACAATGAGGCGATCACATGGTTGAAAAGTCAGATCTCGGCATTGAGTGATTTGCGGTTTTCGCTGGACGAGATCTCATATTTACGGGAAAAATCGCCCATGCTTCCTCAAGAGTACTTGGACTCGTTGCTGACATTTCAATTAGATCCCCAAAACCAGATAAAATTTTACAATGATGAGCAAAACGTGGAAGAATTCTACGTGGAGATTCACGGCTCGTGGTACGAGACAATCCCTTACGAAATCCACCTTTTGTCTCTTGTGTCAGAGGCGTACTTCAAGTTTGTCGACACTGAATGGAATTATGACGGCCAGCACGAATTAGCCGCCGAGAAGACGCGCCAGCTTTTGCTTAACGATTGTGTTTTCAGTGAGTTTGGAACACGCAGAAGAAGGCTGGGCAAGACCCAGGATCTAGTGGTGAAGGCCATCGTGGATACAGCAAAAGAATTCGGCCCGGAGAAAGCAAAAGCTTTCTTGGGAACTTCCAACATTGCGCTTGCTCGGAAATACGGCGTTGCGCCTATAGGAACCGTGGCCCACGAATGGTTCATGGGTGTGGCGTCCATCACTCAGGATTACACAAACGCAAGCAAGGCCGCCATGGAATACTGGCTCCAGACGTTCGGACCTTCCAACTGTGGCTTGGCGCTCACTGATACGTTTGGCACCGACGCCTTTCTCAAAGCGTTCACAAAACCGATGTCGGACTACTACACGGGCGTGAGACAAGACTCGGGCGATCCCGAGCTCTACTGCCACAAGATCGCAGCACATTTTAAGGCGTTGGGCTACCCCGAGAAATCCAAGATAATCTGTTTTTCTGACTCTCTAAATGTCGAAAAGTGTCTTCAATATAAGCAGTGTGCCGAGAAGGACGGCCTCAAAGCCACGTTTGGAATCGGCACTTTCTTCACCAACGACTTCAAGAATATAGCTAACAAGGGACTGAAGTCGCCGCCGCTTAACATAGTGATCAAGCTCGCGTCTGCAGCAGGTAATCCATCGATTAAACTTAGCGATAATATTGGGAAGAATATTGGAGACACCTCTGTCGTGAAGAGAGTTAAGGGGGAGCTCGGATACTCGGAAAATTCGTGGGAGGGGGGTGACGAAACTAAAAGATGGCAGAAGTCAATCGAAGGGCTATAATTGCTTCTCTGGCCCAAGGAAATATGGTATCTGTCATTGCTAGTGATGAGTAAATATAGAGAATACAAACCTCAGATCCATGCGGCGGTGATGCTGCTTAAGGCGCTACAGTAGCAATAAGGATTGCTATCTTTTTTTAATGAGACACCACGTCTAACTATAGAACACCTCTTTTTCATTATACAATATAGTGTGTTTTCGTCTCACTTCTTTCCTGAAAGACAGAGACGAAAGATAATAGTTGAGTCCAGCTCTGGGAGGCCAACCGCCATACGTTTGAGCACTATGTTCGTCAAGTCTAGTTGAAAAAACACGAGGAAGAGAGAAGACAGAGCAAGAAATGCAAAGAGAATAATATGAACGATGATTGAAGAAATCGAATATTCTTGCTCGTATACTTCGAAAGTTTTTTGACCACTGCTCTCGATGTGGTGTCTCACACTAGGTGATGGCCCTGCTCATTGTGTGAGCATCTTTGATTCCCCAACTTTCGATTAACAGCCGAGGAAAATTTAAATTGAAAGTTAGATAATTTATTAATCTCGGATCACATTTTAGCCAACCCCCATTTCATAATCTTCCTCTTAAAAAATCTCCACGATCCGAAATTGGTGCGTGGGCCCATATGCCAGAATACCCACAGACAGGCGCATCGGCAGACCGCATCTCACCATAGTTAACCTCTGCCTCAAGTACCAAACCCCACAAGACTCTACAATCAGCCGTTGAAAAATTTCATATCCACAAATACTACATTGAAATGGCAATCACGCTTGAATCTCTTTTGGAGGTGCTTGATGCAGTAGAGAGGCCTGAAAGGGACAATGTGCAGCAGCAGGCCGAGCAGCAGCTCAAGAACTG
Organism: Metschnikowia baotianmanensis; assembly: GCA_030565705.1. Classification (NCBI taxonomy): domain Eukaryota; kingdom Fungi; phylum Ascomycota; class Pichiomycetes; order Serinales; family Metschnikowiaceae; genus Metschnikowia; species Metschnikowia baotianmanensis. The sequence goes on from JAJMCI010000033.1 coordinate 26,700, forward strand.
GGAGGTCGAACGAGGATATCACTTTCTCTTACAAGAAATTTATCTCAAAACGGAATTACCGCTCCGAATCCGGTGGATTGCAATCATCTGCTTCAAAAACGGCGTGGAAAAATACTGGCGTGCATCTCGAACTAACGCTATCAGCAAAGATGAAAAGGCACAAATCCGAAGCAGGGTTTTTGATCTTCTCGATGAGAAAAACTCCCAGTTGGCCATTCAAAACGCGCATGCTGTTGCCCGAATTGTCCGTTTCGACTTCCCTCTGGAATGGCCCGACTTGTTCGACCACATCAGCAAATCCATAGAGGCCTATGTTTTTACCAAAAACAACCTAATTGCCGCGAATAATCTCTTTGTCATTCTCAATCAGGTCGTAAAAGCCGTGGCGATGGTGCGGATCGGCAGGGCGCGTCACGCCTTTCAAAGCAAGGCGCCTCTACTTTTGCCCGTTTTGATAAAACTGTACTTGAAGCTTTTCCACATGTGGACGTCCTCGCTGGATCTAACCGTAATGCAAATCTGCTACATGTGTTTGAAGATTCTCCGGCGCGTGATCCCTGAAGGATTCGAGCAGCCGCACAAAAATCAGGACATTGCCGAGTTTCTCAAGATCTCAATCGGCCATTTACAAGGTTTGGTGATGGAGCACGAGAAATACTCGTCAGACCTCCTTGAGAAGTTTGTGAAGTCTTACAGTAAGCTTTATGTCAATCTTATCAACAGCAACCCCACGGGGTTCATTTTGATGCCTTGTGCGCAACAAATCGTCTCGACGTTCATGTCCTTGCTCCAGAATAGAGCCGAGGCAATTTACTCGAGCTCTGAGGAAAACGATTTCTGGGAGGCCTTGGCACTCAAAGGCTTCTTGATCTTGAAAAAAATGGTAGCTTATGTTTACAAACAGGGTGCAGTCACGCTTAAACAGCGGAACGATAAAGAAGAGGTCAACCATGCGATCGCGCTTTTAAAAACTCAATTATTCACCCCGCAGGTGATAACTGAACTTTGCGATTTGATAATCAACTGGTACTTGCGACTTAAACCCGCGGACTTGGAATCCTGGCTTCTTGAGCCCGAAGAATGGACCAATGAGGAGCTCAGTTCGAGCTGGGAGTTCCAGGTGAGACCCTGCGCCGAGAACTTCTACCAGGATCTCATCAAGTACTTCAAGGACGATCTTTCTGGTTATATCTTGAACAAAATCTCCAATGGCTTGGCCAACAACGAGTCCTTGGAAAACATCTTGACCAAAGACTCTACCCTCTGTACGTTCCAACTATCTGCAGATTCGATCGCCGATAAATTGAGCTTTGACCAGTTGCTCACACAAGTGTTCATTCCCGAAGGATTGCGGAATGATCACGTGGAAAATAAGATCATCAAGCGCAGAGTGTGTCTCATTATCAGCACGTGGGTCGTCGTGGATTGTTCCAGACAAAGCCGTATCGAAATCTATAAACTCTTACTCAGTTTCATGGACTCAAACAATAAAATTAACGATAAAGTTGTCAAAATTACTGCGGCACAGAGCCTCAGAACGGTGATCAATGATTGGGACTTTGTCAAGCAGGACTTCCAGCCCTTCCTTAAGGACTTTGTTGCGCTGTTGATTGCAATGTTGAGCGAGCTTACTTTTACCGAATCCAAGCTCTATATTTTGGACACAATTGCATCATTGTTGGAGAGATGCAATCCTTTGATCGACCAGGCAACACTCATTAGCATATTGCAAGTTGTGCCTGGATACTGGGAAACCTCGAGCTCGGAGGGCAACGAGGAATCGATCCTCAAAACTTCCTTGCTCAGGGTTTTGAAGAACTTGGTCATTGCATTAAACGAAAACTCTCCGGAGACACACTTCATAACGATTCCGTTGATTAAAAGCTGCTGCATGCAGTCTTCCGAGTTCTACTACCTTCTATCCGAAGATGGCTACGAACTCTGGTTGGCGATTCTTCAATATTTTCCCGCTAATACTGAGCTTAAGCCCGAGTTGATCGAATTCTTTAGTCTCGTACACCCTGCACTAGTGGAGTCGACCGAAATCCTCACCACTATCTTGTCAATCGCCAGATCCTACGCTCTTTTAGCTCCCCAAATCTTCAGCTCTGAATACGGAGTGGAAATACTACGCGTCCTCTCAGGATACATTTCCACGATGCGCGACGACGCGTTCGACGCGTTCATCTCGATGATGGATATCTTGTTTCTTCTGCAGAGCGAAGACGAGTCTTTCATCAATAACATCATCAGCAGCGGCTTGATGAACGGGATGATCAACTACGTGCTTGATGAAAACCACAGCATTGTGCTTGCAAACAAAATCTTGGTGGTGGTTTCGAGATTGGCGTGGAAGTCGCCCCCTGCATTCTTTCAGATTTGCAGCCATTTGTCTCTCGATGTCGCGAAGTTGATGGACACCTGGGTATCGTACTATAAGAACAACGGTAACCCGCGCAATAAGAAAGTCAGTCTTTTGGCGTTATTGTCGCTTTTCGCATATGCTGCGCCCAAGGACTTGTATGACTCCGCCAAATTCCTTGGAGACACGCTCCGCAAGTGTTTCTTATACTTGGAGGAAGTGCAGGAAGACATATCTGGAAAAAGCCAGGCTTATGAAGGTGACTATGTCTACAGTGAGGTCGACAACTACGCTTATCTCGATGCCGACATCATGCCACACGGAGAAAAAATTAGATACCTGAACTTGCTCACAAGCAAGGATCCCGTGTACACTGTGAATTTTAAAGCATTCGTTAAGGAAAAGGTGCTTGAGGTGCGACAGGAGACCAGCGACGCGGTGTTTAATGGCATGATGTCGCTGAACGACCAGTACACCAACGAAAAGCTCCAGGAGTTGCTCTTTTAAACGATGAGTATTTTACATCTTCCACATAAATCAAAATTAAAGAATGCTTTTCACCACTATCACTGCCTGTTGTGTTCTTAAGAAATGAATTATGTAATTGTATCAGACCATCTAAGTTATCTTCTATTTTGCGGTGCCTTTTGAGGCGCATAAATGTCGCACTGCGCACTCGTCTGATTGACCGAAGCCTCTGGCTCAAATCTAAAATATACTGCCCATAGCTCCCAAGCACTAATTTTATAGAATTTATCCAAACTATCATGTTTTCAGGCCTTCTGAGACTAATAAAAGGAAATAAAGCTAATTTGGGACATGACTTGACGTACGGATTCTCAAGGAATTTCGGCACAAGGGGCGTGATGCGCCAGGCGTCGCAGCCCAAGAAGTCAGTCCAGGACCACCTCTATAGAGCCCAGCGGGAGCAGCTGGAAAGGATGAAGTTTAGAAACCGCAGTGCTGCCTACTATTCGGGGTCTGTGATCATGTTTTTCGCCGGTCTTTCGTGTGTTGCAGTGCCTTTCTATCGGTTCCTTTGTAAGCGTACCGGTTGGGGAGGCACCCCGATCACAGATACGCGTCTATTTACGCCCGATAAGGTGATTCCGGTCGAAACAAATAAAAGAATCAAGGTTAGTTTCACCTGCCAGGCGTCGGGAATTCTTCCCTGGAAGTTCACGCCGCTCCAGAAGGAAGTGTACATTGTTCCTGGCGAGACCGCATTGGTGTTTTACAGAGCGAAAAACTTATCGAAAGAGGACATTGTAGGAATGGCCACGTACTCTGTGAGTCCAGATCACGTGGCACAATACTTCAACAAGATCCAGTGTTTCTGTTTCGAGGAGCAGCGGTTGGCTGCGGGCGAAGAGGTCGACATGCCGGTGTTCTTCTTCATCGACCCGGACTTTGCCAAGGATTCGGCCATGCGGAATATCGACGATGTAGTGTTAAACTACTCGTTCTTCAAGGCATCGCATCAGGACGGCACGTTGACTCCAGTACCCGCTGGGTACGTAGAGTTGAAGGCAGTGGAGGCCTGAGCCGGGTGGGGTCTAGACACTAGATACTTGTACATAGGCAGAACCGATACAGACAATTCGATATGCGAAATGAAGAAATATGGTTGGAGAAGCGGGGAGAATAACCTGAAGCTTAGTCTAGATCGAAGGTGTTTGAATTGGAAATAGTGCCTTTTCCAAATTATTCAATTTCAGTACTCATTCAAGGATTCGTCCACACAACTGAGTTGAGTTGGAACTGAATGAATAGAGGGAAAGGGCTGATTCATCATAAGCTTATCTGTGCAGAAGACGGCTTACATGAGAGAACTTGAAATTCCGTCGGACCGAATCCTGCGGAATCTTTGGCAGAACCAAATCACTCATTGTTTTAATAACCCGAGGCGCAGTTAGTGTTTGAAGTACTTGTCATTCTTGAAGTATTTCGTGGAAATGAAAGTGACCAAACATGTTCTGACTGGCCCTTTTGATCAGACTATGTCATTTAATTTATAAGATCCTAGCATCTTTTCAGGTCAGCTTGCTTGAGATCTGTAAAAAAAGCAGCCTTCGCATTGAATTGAACAGAGAGAATTCAAATAGAGCTCACCCTAACAATGGTGGTGTTGATGTGGAGATAAACCGATCTTCAAGCCGATCTCCGCAAATCCTCATTGAGGGCTCCGCCACTTGAGTACCAGTTTCAGGCCTATACTTACCTGTCTCAATCAGCAATCCATGGCCCTTGATGACTTGAGATCTCAATCCCCTGTCTGAACGCAACCATCAGACATTGTTCGAGAACGAAAATGATTGTTATTACCTCAAGGAAGCGTCTTTTCGTCTCCTGGAATCCGACTTGACAAAGATCAAACTCGAGGCTCTTTTTTCTCCAGAGAGCCAAAACAAACAGAAAAGATGATCAGAGACTACCAACGGAAAGTTATTTCTTAAATTTCCTTTTTTAACATGTCTCAAAGTCACATCTCATTGTGAACCAATACAACTAGTTGTGGGGCTTTCAGATTAAGTACAACTCTATCATTGTGAGGTATCATCAAGAGGCTGAGTCATGTGAAGCCATTCATGAGAGGTATGCTTATTTCAGCCTCTCACGGGATAAAAGAGGCATTTAAAGAGAATTGAATCTGTCTATCACTCACGCATCTCTCATATTTCATCGAGAAACTTCAACGTCCTTGACCTCCCGGTGACAGAAATGATTGAATTTGATTACGGGGATGAGACAGTCTCATCGCCAATGGTGATTGTATCGGGTGGGGTCTCAAGTGCAGAAAGAGGGGTCATTCAGTTCGAGAATACTAGCAACAAGTGTTTCCCCATTCAGAGCTTCGAAGTGAACAACTCTCGATTCAAAGCGCTTCTTCACGTGGGCCAAAACGAGACTAACAACTACAAAGTCACCTTTTGGGTGGAAGCAGGATTGACGAGCACCGGAGAACCCATCAGCATGCGCAAGAAGACCGAAGACCGCGAGTTCTCGTTGGTCCATAGCTCCTTGTCTGACAATAAGCCCGTGCACTTGTGTGTGCTTGTGGGAAAAGACTCGAAAGGCGAATACGATCTTCCCAAGTACAAGAAAGATAGAGGAGAAGAGGCCAACTTGGAAACAGCAATCCAGAGATTGCAGGTGGCTGGCCGGATGATGCAGGCGTTCACCCATGACGAGTTCCATGGACATGTGTGGGGTAACCGCACATTTCAATTTGACGAGGAATGGACTAAGTCACGAATTCTCTTCGGAAACAATGAAACGGGGTCTTTGGAGCATAGCGAGATTAAGGTGCACGTGCTTATTTCCCCCAAGACTGTCGCAGAGCTCCGGAACCCTGACTACGCCCAGCAGAACGGTGATGCAAAAGACAACGGGTTTCTCTTTAGGCACGCGATTGATCTTGTTGACAAGAGCGACATCATCAAGCCATACAAAAGAAAGAAAACTGCAATCCAATGCGCCGTGATGATTTTGGACTCGTCATGGGACGGTAATCTCATCACTGCTCATGCGGCGCTCGGAGGCGGGACTGGAGAGGTAAAAATGGCGATATTTGGCTCCCATGGCCTCCACGCTTACCCATTGAATTTCCCGCAAATCAGCCCATGTCTTGTGGACGATACTGTGCTTTCTCTCGACGAGGTGGCAAATGACTTGAATCAGTGTAGTACTCCATGGGAGTGCTGGAACATCTGTGCGGGAGCGTTCTTACATGAGATAGGCCACATGTTGGGCTCGCCCCACCAGGTGACGGGTGTGATGCTCCGAGACTATATCTGGTTAAACCGCCTGTTCATGACAAGAGAGGCACGCTGCTTGAGAGATAACAGTCCCGGAGTGGTGATTTCGAAAGATGGTACGTTCCCACAGCAATGTCACTGGAACATCTTGGACATCACGCGGTTCCTTTATCACGGCTCGTTCTCCATTTCCGCAGACTTGAGAAACCCCAGCTTTGTCAAAGTCAACGCCACCTTGATGAGTCCTCGCGGGGCCAAGGCGGTGCCCCGAATGTTTGTGAAGAATCCAGGACAAGTGACTGTCAAGTCAGACTCAGGGATTTATTTGGTCGAGTTTGTCGGAAATGATTTGGCGAGACACTACATCAGATATCTTCCCAAATGCTATGACGAAAAGGGGTATCCCAGTGAAATTGTTCTTAACTTCGACGACTGTTTGCGTGACTTTCGTAAAGCGTGGGATCTGTCCGCTGAAGATTTTGATTTGAGGGTATTGTCCCCCAGTGGCGAGCTCTGGGTGCCCAAATTCAAGTCTTACAGTTACCCTTCAGATGACTCAGTGATTGAGAGCGATTTTGACTTGGGCCGGGGGATCATCAAAGGCTCCAAGAGTGAATTATTAGGCAAGGTGCAAAACGAAATGAAGTTCATTGGCTTCGACGTTTTGAGAGTGTTCAAGGTACGGGTCTATTGGGGAGGAGCTTTGGATGGAATCACGTTTTATTCACGTTCCAAAAAGGGAGACCTCACGAATACCATCTCAGAAAAACGCTCAAAAAGGAAGGTGTTGCAAAAAATGGTGGAGACCAAGATTGTGCCCAAGTTATCGAAGAGGGATCCTCAGCTCATGCGTGTTTGGAATGGCCTTAGCACACAAAATGAGCCAGAAGCTCATGTGAATCAAAGAGGGGACGAGTTTGACACCAAAGAAGTGACTATAGGGAAGGTAAAGAGTAAGTACACGGACTTCCTCATTCCAAATGAAGAGAAAATCAGCAAGTTTTCCTTTAGGAGTGGCCAGTGGATCGACGCTGTGGAAATCCACACCGATATGGGCACGTCGTCAGGGATGATTGGAAATAAGGACGGTGGTCATCTCTCTGTGTTGGAGCCTCCAAGTACTGATCATTCCATTGTAGGCTTGTACGGGTATATCGGACTCTGGTTGGATGGAATCGGAATCATCTATGCCAAAAATTAGGACTCCTTGACTTTCAATAGCGGTGGATAGTATTTTTGTATCGTTGTTTTGGCTCAATTCACTGCTTGTTTTTCATTTATTTGTCCAAAAGCGATTGACGCAAAAGCCCGATTACAGAGGAATGTTCTTTGTCTCAATTCTTTGCTAACTTGAGCCTCATTCCGATCCAGAGATCATACTTTTAATAATGATCTACACACATGGTACATACATGATGTAAGTAATCAATTTTTGACTTTCTTTACCAACAAACGGAGTAAGTAGAAAGAAATAAAAAGAGGCAGAGTAGACTTGCTCTCGTTTTTTCAATTTCGCAGCCTTAAGAATAAGAGAGAACATAATTACCAATCCTTCCCCTTTTCGCAGCCAGATCGGAAAAATGGCAAGTACACACGCAGCACGCGCGTGGTTTGGATCGCGCTTCACACATCAACCCTCAATCCACAAGTTTCCACTTGAGTATACACCATCCATCTATCTCAATTAGGAATCAAAAATAAAAATGGTATGTCGATCTATTGAAGAGTTTCTTCAACCTCTCGGCCATTCGCTAACGTCCAGCAACACGGCGTGAAAAGAGTGCATGTCTCAGAACAGACACGCAAGCTGAAGCTCGAAAAAGACCGCACGAAAATCGCCCACTACAGAGCGCTAACCAAGAAAGTCTTGGACGCAAAAGCACAAAAAACATACTCTACAACCACTTTTCAGGATACTGCCACGCTTCTAGATTTGAATCCCGAGTTCAATGCTGTCTGGAACTTCCGCAGAGATATTTTAGCTCACTTGTTTGAGACGAGTGCTGTTGGCAGAGTGGAGGCACTTTCCGCTGATCTTGCGATGTCCATGGAAATGATGAAACGGTATCCAAAATGCTACTGGATCTGGAATCATCGCCGCTGGTGTCTTGAAATGTTGCAAAGCACAAAAAATGCCGACTGGGCCCGGGAATTGGCCATTGTGCTGAAAGTTTTAACCATGGACAGTAGGAATTTCCATGGCTGGCACTACCGGCGCTATGTTGTCAATCATAATGAAGAGGAAGCTAAAACTGATGATAAGGAAAGTATAAAAGCGCAGCTTGAAGTCAATCTCCGCGAGTTTGAGTACACGACAGAGATCATTAACAAAAGCACATCGAACTTCAGCGCGTGGCACAATCGCACAAAGTTGGTCTCGAAAATCTTCCATATATTAGGTGAGAATGGCGATTCCGTTCAAGTACTAGACTTTTTCAGCGGTCGAAAGTCTGCTCAGCTTTTCAAATCTCCCGAAACATTGCTATTGCACGAGCTTAACTTGGTAAAAACAGGCATGTTCATGGATGTTGACGACACATCGGTCTGGCTCTACTTGCAGTGGCTCATTACCGAAGGCCTTTTTGTGGAGAGTCTCCCAGAGGCATCGTACATCAAAATTCTCGAGCAGCAGTTAGCGGATGTGAATGAGTTGAATGATCTAGAGAAAGAGGACAGCCCCACGGGTGTAGACAACGTGTGGTGCCTAAAAACGATACTATTTCTCCGGACGCTTCTCAATCAACAAAGCAAGATAAAGGAGAATGATAAATTAACGGGGAAGATCGATGACGAAACACTGCGTTTGTTACAACTATTGATCGAGTTGGACCCGTTGAGGAAGGGCCACTACATTGATCAGTTGCATGGTAAAGCCGCAATAATATACTAGTATATCGATGTCAGGTGTTTCCCGTTTAGGAGTCCACCGACTATAGGGACCACAGAAACGCCACTTAATTTAGCGTGCTTGTACAAGAGCTCAGAACTCAATGGTCCGATCATGCAGAAATCTCGTCAAAAATATGTACCTCGCCAGAACTGGAATGAGATAAAGATGGAAACGTAGCTAGCTACTTAGATGGGGCCCAGCTTGTATGCTCATAGACTCATCCTATCGTGATAGTCTCACACATGACGTACTTCTAGCGGTATTTATAAGACAAAAAACAAGCCTCGGTCTAAGATTTAATAAGCCTTTATTATCTTTGACAGAATCCGAGTCCGCTCGGTAAATATCAAGTTAGGGTGGCTTCGTTTGATCCTTTTCTTGCAATAATCTTGATGTTCCCCACAATTCGGCAGATTTGAGATGTTGTATACAGGTGATTTCCTAATTAGGCAATGTAAGTTTCGGATGCGGCTGCTTTAGGATATGGCTCTTTTTTGACGTTGGATTATAAAAGTCGGCTGTGGACATTTTCCAAGGTTTTCAAGGTATTTCATCTTTCTATCAGACTCAAGAATCCTATTCGATATCCCACAAAGCCAACCCCAGCAAACACCTAATACCATGACCGTTTCACGAGACAAGTTCACATTGTACTGGCTCGATGACCTGAGATCCCAACGTCTTATGTGGATTCTAGAAGTCCTACAACTTGACTACGAGATTGAAATCTTCCTTAGGGACCCCGAGACGTGGCGGGCACCTCCAGAAATTAGTCTCGTGCATCCACTTGGGAAATCGCCCATTTTGGAGATCCATTTTGCAGATGGCAGACCGGGACTCCAACTAGTGGAGTCGGGCCTTATTGTACAGTATCTCTTAAAACATTATGATCCTCAAAATGTACTCACTCCGCTGCTGGAGGAAGAACAACTCATGGTCGATTACTACATTCACTATACCGAGGGCACACTCCAACCAATCTTCATGTCAATGTTGATCAATACCACGGTAAAGCGTGTCGCACCTCTCGGACTCAAGACCGTGGCGAAAATGGTATCCAAGGGTTTAAATCATGGATACTATATCCACGAGTTCTATTTGAACATGGACTATTTGGAAAAGAAGCTTCTTCAGCAAGGAACAGGTTTCTTTGTGGGGAACAAGCTCACGGCAGCCGATATCATGCTTTCGTTTCCGATCTACGAGAACATCTTTGACAACGAGGCCGGGGTGAAGGAGTGCACAGGCGAGACCATGCTATACAAGAAATATCCTCAATTGAGTGCGTGGAGCAATAAAGTAAAGCACGATCCAATTTATCTGAGGATAACTGAAGTCATGGCAGAAAAAGTTGAGATATTGAGGTCTCAAAAGCGCTCCCGGAGATGAATGGAAGAGACTAATATTGATACATAGATCGTGGTATTTCAGTGGACAGCTTCTACAATGTAAACAGCCATTTTATTTTCTGGCTGGACCATAATATAGAATTGATTGCGCACATTTGCATCCCTAATGAAGATATAGTTAGAATTGTTTTCTCGACCTCAATTTAGAAACATGCTGTACTTGTACGACTTATTCAGATCTCAAGCCAATAAATGACCTCTTCACTTTCAGCTCCAGAGACACAAACCAGAACCAAGGAAGGAATTACACCCTACATCACAGAATCTTGATGTCTTTTTATGTGACATAAACCAGCTATATCTTGAGTCGAGCTCTGCAGACCCTTCATCTTCTCTTCACTCAGCTACATAGTCATCTTGAATCAGACATCCAATCCCAAGGCTTGCCTCTGGGACTTGGAGCTAGGGTCGAAGTAGGGAATTTCGGCCAATGAGGTCACCCTTGTTCCGTGTCTAGACTGCTTTCCCTCGTGGTCCCAGACAGCATTGTGGTTGGCGATTCTGTTGTCCCAAATCGCCGACGTGCCGAGCCCGCTCTTCGACTTCCAGTTCCATCTCACCTGAATGTCGAGGTTTTTCTCGTAAACATTAAATAAGTGCTGCAAAATGGCCTGGGACTCAGCGGGCTCCAAGCCCACAATGCGTACAGTCATGGACCGGTTCACAAACAAGTACTTCCAGCCCGTAGCAGGATGGGTCCTGACTAACGGGTGCTCCCTCTCGATGTGTTTGGGCCCACTCAATGGATTCTTTCTATCCACATAGGCGTGTGCAGAACGGTAGATTGCTGTCTTTCCATCCAAGAATTTCTGGAAAGCGGGCGACAACTTATCGTAGGCGGCATATCCAGACGCCCACACAGTGTCACCTCCCACATCGGGAATGGTGTCGTTGTGCAAATGGGTGATCCCTGCAGGCTGGAACTCATGCACCAAGTCGGCGTGCCACTGGCTGTTCCCCTTGTTGTTGTCTCTGAAAGTGAGGGGAAGTCCATAAAATTCCCTTGCGTAGTCTTGCCAGATAGTGGTGATTCCCGCCAAGTTTTCCCCGTCGGCTCCATCAGGAACTCTGGGAACTTGGGGGTGCACTTCAACCTGTCCCCAGTACTTGCCCAACTCCAATTGCTTTTGTGGAGATAAGTCCTGGTCCCTGAAAAATACTACCACGCGCTCAGCAATCAAAAGTGCCAACTCGTCTTTTTGCTTATCGTTCAATTCCGCAAGTTGCAAACCCACAATCTCCGTTCCGATGTGCGCAGTCAAGTTGTTGACCTCACTGGCAGCACCGAACAACGCCTTTTTTTCAGGATCGGCGTTCTTGCCCCTTTCAATGTATGGGAACTCCTTATTTCTAACTTCAAAAGCCTCATCGAGGAAAGTGGGAATTTGGTCTCTCTCCGGCACTTTGGGGTATCCGCGAGACAAATCAATGCCGTGCTTTTCGAATCTTTTTCTTGCCGGCTCGGGCAACTTGTCAAGCCACGATGCAGCCGTGCCTGTTTTGACAATTTTCCTATATTCCGCGCCTCCTAAAACGTTCAATTTTGTCAACTTGTTGACAAGTGTAGAGTACTCATCAGTGTCTGTTACAGGAACAGGGGTCACAGAGACAGTAGCAGCAGATGGGGCCATTTTGATAGTATTCTTTCTATTTACTCTTGGTGAGTATCGATTATTCTCTTATCAGCTGAGAGTGGATGGAGAGCTAGAAAATATCTTCAACTACGCCCTTATCTGTGCCTTTATATATTAACATTGTGGTAATTTATTAGTAAGCCTCATGTTGCAATCCACCACAGTTTTTGCAACATTGCGCGCAAACCGGGATCTCCACAGTTGGGACCCTTGGTTAATTTTACAGGTGTGGCGTGTGAATGCGAAGGGGGCTGATTGCAAAAATATGATTAAAATGGCTGATAGATATTCAAAGACTGGGAAGAAACGCCAAGAAAAAATTATAGACATTTCATTGCGTATATCCACTCTTTGTTCCTCCAAGTAATGTTATGAGTTCAGAGTGTTCATTCTCTTCCCTCACTTTTGGATCGCATCGAAAAAGATAATTTGAGATCTTTGTAGCAGGGGGCACGAGCCCTGTCCGTGAGACTGTATGGGACATACACATAGTAATAATTAAAGAATGATATTGGCACGATCAGCCACAGTACACACTAATTGAAACCATGTGGCCGCTTGAAATGTATCAATTACACGTCGGAAAAAACCTTGTCATACAAGCGCCCGTAAATTCTAAACCTTTAATTCTCTAATTTCCCGATATCTATATCTGTGAGACGTGTTTCTGTGACTCACTATCATCTATGCGGCCTTTGTCTTGTATCATCAAACATTGGTGATATCGATTGTTATCTCCACATAGTCATCATTGAATTATCCTGGAAGCCCTTGTGTGTGACATTGAATCTTCTTGTAAACACCCCATGTGAAACTCCAAAAGCTCCCTAATAAATGGCGCCCGGGCTCTCCAACTCGTAATCTATCCACGTGGGCATACAATTCTGGTCCATCATGCGCTCTGTGCTCACGAAATGACCGTTTACACAATTGTGGGTATTTGCGGTATTCGGACAACTAATATATGGCAAGTGACGGTAGCCAATATCTCTGAACCAGTGAATTTTCCGCTTGTCGGCAAAAAGCGCTAAACCCAAAGAGTGTACGGGTGCATCGCCCCACCGCTCATAATAAAAGTTTCCAGTGGACTCTAAATGGTTGAACCAATTTCTGTACGCGTCACCTCTGTAAAAGTCCATATCTGCGATTTCAAAGTTGGTCCAGAAGTGGCAGGCCGAATAACCGCCCGTTATTTCGGTAATCAGGGGGTTCTGCTGGTTTTCTGTCATCCACTGGAACGCGCCGTTTTTGTTGACGTATTTATAATTGTCGCCCTTGTTCAAAAACTTGAGCGTTTCCGGGAAAAGCGACTTGATGCTTAAACTGAGGTCGTAAAGACTGATGGTAAAACCATATATCTTCTTTGTGCCAGACAAATACTTAAAAATATCGTAGTGGATGTCCGAGTAGAACTCCACCCGAGGCTCGATTCGCCAATAGTACTTGTACTTTTGGAGTTCTGGCAAATCAAAAAATTTCCCGGAATAGAACCGGCACATGTTATGATAGGATTCCTTTAAAGCATACGAGACTTTGTGTTCTTTCAACTTGGCCATGGCTTCTGCCTGTTTCTCGGAATCGATCCACGAAGGCTTCTTCCACATCTCGGCAGGAATCTGCACGAAGTCGACTTGTGCATCGGTAAACTGGCGGATTCGCTCCTTGAACTCTTCCGTGAATGGTTCTTCATTTAGGAAAGTATAAGGGTACTGGAATTTAGCATTGAACATACTTTCAAACTGGCGCATGGTATGCGTTATTCCGTCGATATCTTGGTTTCTGGCCAATGCGATAATCGTGGCGTTTTCCCGTTTGTACTTTTCGAGTTCCGTGGGCGGGCGAATCGACTCAATATCGAAATCCTTGGGCTCGTGGATTCTTTGCGTCATCACTTCATCGTAGATTTTCTGATTCTGCGTAAAGACTTCTTCCCGAGTACCTTTTTTGGTGGGTTTGAATTCAAACTTAACATTCTGCGGTTCAACAGTGTTTCCAGCATAGTTTAGAATATGTGATTTAGGCGTTTTGCCAAATGAAGTAATGATGCCTTTGTACCTCGAGTCGATGGCTGAGGTGTCAAGTTCGACGTAGTGGAGGACGAGGCTTAGAAAAAAGAAGACCACGACAAACGGCAACAAGATCTTTGCGACGGGCTTGGGAAGCCGCTGCGACGGGAACGAGATCATTGTACGCGTCAGCAATTGGAGGCGAGAATGACTTTATCTGTGGGCTCGAAGATTTAATCAAAAGTTAAACCCACAATCTTTTCGAATATTCCGGCACTTCGGACCTGGTGTGCATATAAAGTAGCGTTTTGGAGGAAGAGCAAGGTATGAGATCGGGTGCCAGACCTCTCCAACAGACGACTTCAATGATTTCTAGTCCCAGGATAAATCTTCTTGGAATTAAGTTGTTTCAAAGTAAAAAAAAAGTTATTTGCGGCAGTGGTTTAAAGTTCGACGGTGGACTGAAGTTGAATTCATCTGCGCTCGATGACACGGCTGTATCCGGGGAGACCTGAAGTCATTTCAAATTGCTGCAAACAGTTTTACGCCAGCAGAGACTCCAGAATTTACCCTTGAAATACCCCGTGGAGTTCTACAGCTCTATGTATAGTGAAAAGCAAGCCAATTGATTTGAAATCACGTTGGCTGCATTTAAGTAGTGTATGCAGCGTGGTTAGATTTAGTGCTGCTAGTTCCCTTCTTAAAGTGACACAATGGAAGCGGGAGAGCCTAAGGGAACCCTGACCCTTACATGTGGATTAAACACAGCTGAGCTGTATTGCCCATTTTGACTAAGGCGAAATTAAATGATTCTTCGAATGAATTTCAGTTCACTCGGTTTTGTGGTATTTGCCACGTGTCGTGGGGAGCTTCGAAACTTGCATCAAAAATGCGATCTCCGAATTGAGGGACGTTTATGCAGAAGGCGCACAAGTCTGCATTGGAGCGCGGCCTCGCAAAAACCTCCTTGACTCTCTAGCATGTTAGTGGGTGCAAATGCAGACAATTCACACAGTAGTAAGATCCACAGCGAGGGGAAGGGCGATATAAAGTTAACAGTTTTTTTGTGATGATTCAAAAAATGCAAGAGGCGTAGTGGACACTGCGTAACATAGCTGGCCTGAATGTAGTCGCAAAAGAAACACGGGCGTTCTCTACCGGAAGTTAACAGCTGGATCTCACGCCGAAAGATACAAGGAGTAGAAATTCTTACACCACTGTTTGGACTTGCCTCAATTATCACTGCGGAACCCGTATCATCAATATTCTTTTCGCAGAGTGTAGTTTGCTGATGAATAAGGGAAATAAGTTGGTGTGGTTGTACACACTGGTGCCCACGTAGTCAGTGCGTGAGGAATAGCATAAAACTTTAGATACAGCATTGTCTTCAAAACAATTGGTTTTCTAAAGGTACTTTATGAAGTGCACTTTACAATATTTCAGAGTTGGGTGTGGCGGCAGATATCGGCCCATTAATTAGTGCGCACGCGTCTCGCGATTTCAAACTGTGCGGTCTCTACAGAAGAATCCAATCTAGTGAATTAAAACAAGAACGCACGGACAATACTGCCTCGATATCATTAATCCGCTTTCAAAACGACACGGGGATATCATGAGGACTTTACTTCTGAAATTTCCGAGATGCCCGACCGTGGGAATTAACATACGAAACCTCTCCACTCTCCCACCACGTGACCAAACCCTAGCCAAGTTTGTATTTCCTTCCGCCACGCATTTCGTCAAGAATATAGTCAGCGAGACCCCGAAATTGGTCACTCTCCATGGCCACCTACATCGGAAACCCCGGAATCAGGCAAAGCGGAGTTTCGCAGAGTTGAGAGACGCGAACGGCGATGTGATACAATTGATTCTATCTCCGGAGCATACTGCCGCCGAATTTTTCGAGAAACTTGAGTCCAGCGGGCCCGAGGATTCTGTAAGCGTGAGCGGATTTGTCCAGGAGAAACAAGCGAAAAAAGGGGCTGAAAAAGGGCTCGAAAAGCCCGAGTTTGAGGTCGTAGTGTCTCTGTTTCAAACGCTCAATCACGCCGGCATCGAAGCAGCGAGGCTAGACAAGTTGAAACACACAAACCCGGCAGATATGCCCGCCAAGTTCCGGTACTTGCAGCTCCGGACGCCCGCGTTTCAGAAAGCGCTCAGATTAAGAAGTAAAGTGGCCAATTTGATCAGAAGTACGTTGATCGAGTCGCACAATTTCACCGAGATCGAAACGCCGCTCTTGTTCAAGTCCACTCCTGAAGGCGCACGTGAGTTTTTGGTTCCAACTCGGTCTCCTTCTCGTCTCTATGCGCTTCCACAATCTCCACAGCAATACAAACAGATCTTGATGAGTTCTGGCTTTTCAAGGTACTTCCAGATTGCCAAATGTTTCAGAGACGAGGATCTTCGTGCAGACAGACAACCCGAGTTCACGCAGGTCGATATGGAACTCAGCTTTGTCAATTCACGTGACCAGGTGACTGCCGTGGTGGACGATCTTGTTCAGAAAGTATGGAAAGCCGCGTCTCCACACAAAATGCATTATGCGGGGCTCGATGGGCTTTTACATGAGGTTCCTAGCATTGAACACGAGACGGTCCCATTTACCAGTTTGACGTATCTCGAGGCATTGTCCAAGTACGGAATCGACAAACCTGACTTGCGTTCAAACTTGCAATTCACAAACATTTCCGAGTTCTTCACTCCCGGAAAGAACGCAGAAAAATTCCCGGTGGTAGAAGCCTGTGTTCTTAAAAATGCGTTCAGCCTTGGAGAATCATTTAAGGTGCCACATGCTATGACCGATTCTACGAGCTATTCTAAACGCAAGCCTGTGATTGTGAAAATCACCAATCAAAATGAGGCTAAATTCTGGTTTGTGAAATTCTGTGAGAAGGCCCTTCTTCACAAAAAGCCAGGATTTTCACCGGAAGATTTACACGAAAAGTTGCAGCTCTCTGTTGGAGACGTAATTGCATTCTCGACCAGGGCAGAGTTGCCCTACGAAAATCCTACACCTTTAGGAAGGTTCAGACAGCTTGCCATTCAGCATTTTCCCAATAAATGGAACCGTCCAATCGTGTCTCTGAATGGAAACCCTACGGAAAACTACAATAGAAACGAGATCTTCGTGGGTCTGTGGGTGGTGGACTTCCCCTTGTTCAGTCCCGAGGAAGTTGCAGAGGAATCTGAATGCGATCCTGACTTTCCGATCTACAGCAAAACGAGTTTGCTGGCCACGCACCACCCGTTCACAATGGCGAAAAGCGAGGATTACGAATACCTCAAAACCGACCCCTTGAAAGTGAGGGGCGAACATTACGATTTGGTGATCAATGGCGTCGAAGTTGGCGGCGGGTCGCGCAGAATCCACGACCCGGAATTGCAGAAGTTCGTGTTTGAAAACATTCTTGCCATCAAAAACCACCAGGAACTTTTTGGCCACCTTCTAAAGGCCTTACTGTTGGGATGTCCGCCACATGCAGGGTTAGCTTTGGGCTTTGATCGCTTGTGTGCCATGTTAGTCGGCAGTACCAGTATTAGAGATGTGATTGCGTTTCCCAAGAATCAGTCTGGCTCGGACCCAGTGGTCGATAGTCCCACCGACGTGCTGCCTTTGGTGTTAAAGGAGTATCACTTGCAAAAACTACAGAACTAGAAATAGTAGCGACAACAGGTTCAGCCAAACTGCTTGAACTCATAGAAAACAAAATTCTTGTACATATACACATTTGCATTAAATGACTCCGTGCATTTACTACCTGCTGTAAATGACCCATGCATTTATGAACTATTTTAGCACATACATACAGGGTTAGTCCCTGTCCCTTCCTCTCATTCTTTGTCTCTTTTTCTCAGCGTACGCAAGATCCTCGCCCTTTCTCTTCTCTCTTTCTTCCTGATACTGTTTCTGCTTATAAAGCTGCTCCATCTTCAACTCAATTGGCTTCTTCTTCTTCTGCTCGCCCTCAGGGACCTCCTCGGCGGAAGCCAGGTACTCCTTCTCCTGGGTCTTCACCAACGTTTTCCAGTCGTACTTTTTCCGCACAAACAACTCCATCGACCAGTTCTTCCACACCAAGCGGCCGTAGGTACTCTCCTTTACTTTGTGCAGGTTGGCCATCAACTCAGACCCGATTCTGTCCTTGTACATGGGCAAGAGCACAGTGAAGTTCCAAAGTTTGTCCACGATGTGGGACCCGTACGAATTACACGACAACTCGAAAATGTGACCCATGAAAATGTTCAAGAATTTTTTGCGCATGATCATGATATCCTTGGGCTCACCTTCTGAGGCTGGTTTCACCACAAGCGCGTGTTCCACCACATGGGAAAACACACCGTGGAAACACATCTGCATGAATTTTTCGGAGGACATCGCCATGAAATTGAGCCACGCGCATACGACGAACGAATAGTCGTATTCCATCAATTTCTCGATGAAAAGAGCGCGTCTTCTTTCCTCGGCGGTGGGCCAGTCGTCACGTGTGTTTCCCAATGTGGAGCCCGTGAGCTGGAGCACATTTTCGAAGAATTCCGTGGTGGTATCGTCGCTAGGATCCTCGGGGTTGTAATTAGGCGCAAATTTCTGGAAAAGCTGCGCCACGAGATCGTCTCTTCTGTAGTTAAATCTAGACATGGAGGCTTCGATAATCGACTTTCCGAGATCGATGTTCTGGTTCTCGGAAATGGACACGAGGCTCGAGATCTCGGGGATGATCTCGTCCAAAATGTACTCGACCTCGCCGGCTTTCAACTTGAGAAGAAGCGCTTGGATGATGTACACACCGGTGGTGGCTCTTTTCGCTAATTTCAACACGCGATCTTTCATGTACAACTTGTACAATCTTTCAATGTACTTCATCCTGGCACCGTCGTTCTTGATGATGGCCTCGAGGAAATGCGAGCCCACACTGTCGGATAAAAGATACTCGACAAACGCCTCCTCTTTCGAGTCCTTATCTTCCTTTTCCAGTTTGAAAAGCAAATGCCACACTGGCCGGTCTCTGTCGAAGATTCCCTCGACTCTCAATAAAAGCTGGAGCACGGGAGACGCGATTTTGTGGATGGCCAACTCTCTTGCTGCCTTGGTATCGAGACTTTGGGAAATCGAATTGACAATTCTCTTGAGTTCATCTTTGAAAGATGGCGGCACCTCATAAGCACGGTTAAAGTCTTCGTTGTCTTTAATCTCAATCATTTTTCTAGCGATTTTCGACTTTTTAGATCGCAACACCGAGTTTGCCATGGTGGTCGAGGGTAACTCCTTGGCAGACGTGACAAGCAATATGATACGCATTACGTGGGAGGCATATTGGTGCTCGATCATATTGGACCAGTGTGGGGAAAACAGCGCAAGCATCTTGATGAACATGGACTCCATCGTCATGGAAGCGATATGCTTGTCTTCGTCAGACTCTGTGCTTTCATCCTCCAAATTTTCGTCTTCTTCCTGGGTTTCGTGGGCGAGTTCCTTCTCGATAAGTGCGGCACTTCTCACGAGAAGCGTCTCAAGTACATGCGACGAGTATTTATGGTGCGCCAACGCGGGAAAATGGTCCTGAAACTGGTAGAAAATGTGCTTCAACTGACGGTCCGATGCATAAAGAACAAGTCTTTCCATGAGCTTTGAGCAGACCTGGTTTGTCACCAACTTCAACTCTTTTCCTCTGGATTCTTCCAATACCGATCTGATGAAACCCGCTCTTTCCTCATCGGAGTCGAATGCGTTAACATTGAGTGTGGACTCAGCCTGCTTGAAATAGTCAATTTCGTTCAGATCAACCAAGCCATAGAAAACAGAGGAAAATTCTGTTTTGGGCTCAACGCCGTTTTCTTCGTTTTGCGTTGTTGAAGAGGTGCTTTCGGCATTTTCGACGGTGTTCGCTTGGTCTGGCTGGTCAGCAGACCGCTCCTTGTAGGCGTTGTTCTGTCTTCTTCCTCTTTGTTTGGCCATGTTAAGGAGTTTTTCAGGTAGAGTGGGCCGATCTTGTGGGATTAATGGGACTAAGTTTCTGTTGGTTTGGCTGGAAAACGAGTAGCGATGAGGTTGTGCATAATGTGTACTGTGCAGCGCATGATGATGTGCAGCAGATCTCGAAGGTGCACTCTACAATTAGCCAATGAACTGAGGTGAAAGCGAAAAAATAGGGGAAGAAAAAGGGCTTTGATCAGAAAAACAAACTTTTTGTTTATCAATTCCGAAATTTACCTCCGATGAAAGGTCCGAAGGTGAACTAGAACTTGATGTAGTTAGTGCTTGGGAAAATCACGTATATTGTGAAAACCTTGTGAAAAAGATTTCGATTTTCGATTTTTTTTCACATGAGATTCCCTAGAAGAGCTCAAAAGCTATGGGGTTTGAATAATTCCCTTATGAATCTAATTTACGAAGATGCTTGTGGGTGCTGCTAGTTTTGGTCTTCTGGCTGCGAAATGAAAGCTCTTCATTTCAATATTAAACGGAAGAATTTCATGTTAGATCAGAAAGATGATGCCCTTCGACTCCTTTGTCTCGCTTTCACAAAAGTATAGTATTGTATGAAGTTTCCTGGCTTAGACGCAGTGTCTGAGATACGTGAGGGTCTAAGCTATTTACACATTCAGAAATCGTTGTTTTCCTTGACAAGAAAGCACGGAATGTCGTGAGACAGGTACTAAGAAGCAGGCAACCAGAACCCGAATCTAGGTTTCAATTTTCATTTCTTTGCAATTTCTGAGAATCTTCCTGTCCATGTTTGGAATGTCTATCATAATGAATTACACACTGCCGTCAGAAAACGTCGGCGTTTCGTCCGACTGCGGAATTTATGTCCGAAGGCCGGTGGAAATCTAGTGCTGTTTGCTATCCCCGTAATCGAAAAATATGCAAGCGGAATTAATGTTGGGTGAGCAAATATCGTGATAAGGGCCCCCTCACGAAACCCAGCGTCATCACTGGTCAATTCGTCGAGATTTGAAAATGAGAAAACTCGCTCGGGCATTCCCATATAGGCAACATAAAATGTGAATCAACCCAGAAGATCTCACACTTTGAATTTTTTTTAGACACAGGGAAGAAACTTCGTCGCTAGGTAGAGATATTAAAATAAAAATAAGAATCAAGAGGTCTTGAAAAATTACTCTCATAAAACGTATACCTGGTACATTACGCCAAGCATGCTGGCAAAAGCTGTTGAAGACTCTTCGCTACAGAAATCGAGATAGCGTATCTATTGAGGAAATAACTCTACAACATACACACATAGAAGAGCCAAGAGAACAGAGGCCCCAGCAAGGCCAATTCATCATTAGATTGGTAAAGAAGGAAACCAACGAAAGAAACAACCCGAAAGAAGCAATGAATCTGTTCGGCCACTTCCCCACTTCTTTTTATGGGTGTGCTGCGACACATGTACGCTCGCTTGTTGATTCCTATAGAGGCAAGTCGGCTATCTACAGGTCGCGCTTCCACGCAGCAGTATGCGTTTTTTGCTGCAAATTCTGGCTCACACCTACGCGTTATCTCAAATAGGTAATTATAGGCTCCTGATCCTGAAGTATTTTTCAAACAATTTTCTTGATTCCTTCCCGAGCTTTCTTCATTAATTTGTTGCAATTTATCTCAATTGACCCGTCCAGTTCTCCACCAAGACCAAAATCCCCACCGTCTCAATTCACGCTGCGGACAACCTCCACAGAGTTTCAGACGTGAATCCTCCGATTAACATCTCATCGACTTTCGAGTACAACGACGATCCTACGAAATTAAAGAAGAGGAAATTCCTGACAAAATTTGAGAATCCACCTGAGGAGGAAGTCACAAGTCACATATTTCCGCCACGACCACCCGAACGGAGTGCTTGTAGAAGAGTCGATTGATAAAATGACGGGCTCGCATTGTGTGGTATATAGTTCGGGTCTTGGAGCATTTCATGCTCTCATGAAGTATATATATATATCAAACGATTGTTTATTGGCGATTCCTATCACGGATGTCAAATCGCAGATATCATGACAAGAAATTATGGATTGAAACGCTTGACCTTAGAAGAGTCTGAACTTGAAGTTTGGAAAACGGCATTTGGTGCATATTGAGACTCTAATTAATTCCACTGTCATGTGCTGTCATATCAAGCTGGGGGCCAAAAAGGTTCATGCAAACGGGTGAATTCTATCTGTCGACTCGACATTCGCACCCTTGCAGGACACCTTCAAATTTAGCGTAAATATCATGATGCTCCCTGCGACCAAGCAATTTGGCGGCTACTCGGAATTATTGGCCGGGTTGCTATTGACAAAGTCTGCAAAGCAGAAAAACCAGCTTTTAATGATCAGAGTATGTCTAGGTACAAACATTGCCAATATCCAGGCTCCTCTTTTGTTTAAGAGCTTGGAAACCTTTGAGCTTAGGGTCAAGAAGGACAGCTACTAGTATTGCGAAATTTTTTGCATAAAACTATTGGAGCATTGCCTGGTCTCGTGTATGTCAAAAGCACTCATCATTGCCAAAAGACGTGTTTGTGGAGCAGCAGCGTAAAGCCCAACACGCGCCAACCTTTTCGCCTTTTATCCAAACTGAAAACATGGCTAGGTTGTTCCTATTAATTTTGAAGATTAATTACCATGCCACTTCTAAAGGTGGCGTGGAGAGCTTGATTTAGTGGAAATTCTTTGCTGACGCGTGTGCTGACCCCACACTTTTACGACTCAGCATTGGTCTAGAAAAAGCTGAACAATCAATCCATCGGTCAATAAATTTGGTTATGTGCCTTTGTTTTATATCCAGTGTCTCTTTCACCAAAACTAACTACGGCTTGCTTGTGAATTTGGCTTCTTCCTCGAGAGCTTTAACATGGAGTGGTCTTTTGCAGATAAGTTTGTTCCATGCGGCCAAATGTGGGTAGTCACGTGCTGGGTTGATGTCGATGCCTATGTCCTTGACTCTCTGGGGATCCCTGAATATATTATCATTGATTGGGTAATCCAAGATAAAGTCTGCACCAGTCAACTTGTTCCCCACAAAATATCCACCGTCTTTTTTTTCAAGCTGACTGTTCAAAAAGGCCAAAGCGATTTTGAGCTTTTTGAGGTAGAACTGGGCGTTGATCTGGTTCATGATGATCTTTACAAGCCAGGAGGATCCAAACGGAGCTCTCTGTTTCGCGAAATAGCCCACCAAAAGCGCTACGATATTGGGTTCCAAAGTGCCCTCTGCAAAATGCAAGTAGTAGTCCACCAAGGCCTGGTCACGCCTATTTTCAGCCTTGAACTTGCCCTCAGGATCGTAATTAGCAAGGAGGAACAGCACGATCTGACCTGACTCGGCCAAGACAATAGGTTCTGGATTGCCGGTCTCGAATACCTGCACAACAGGAGACAAACCAAGGGGCCACACCTGCTTGAGTTCTGGGGGCGCCAAGAACTCGGCGTTTCTCTCGTAAACCTTGGTCTCGTACTCGAGTCCCAATTCCTCGAGAAGAAACACGATCCTCGAAGCGCGCGAGTCGATGAGGCTGGATTTATTAGTATTGATTCGTATACGGAAAGTTTAATGGTTGATTGAGTTGATTGAGTTGATGAGAAGATCGAGATGATATAATGGATGGCTCAATGTGGAAGATTGGCCGGCTGGCTGAGAACATACTAGTGCAATATAATTCTATCCTGTACCATGGTGTATGACTTTTTAGTCTATAAAGGGATGGAATTGAGTGTCGAAATATTTGAATGAAAGATCAGATGAAAATGGAAGACGATAAGAATGTCAGATTGGCCGAACGTTTAGTAAAATGCAATCGCGCATGCATGTGACATTCCGCGTTTGGAGAGAGGCCGATAAATCCGATGTACCCCACAAAACAGACACCGAAAAAACGAACAGACCTAAACAAGACAGCTGCCCCTTAATTCTTTTCCAGGAGTGAAACCAGTATTTTGACAAACAACATACTGAAAAATTTGAGATAATCAGACCAGCGATGATATGAGAATTTGGCAGCAGACTAATGTAGAAAAGATCATACGCATTGGGGATTGAGCCAATCTGAAACACCTCACTCAAAGCTCATTTTAAGTTTAGGCTCGAATTCATTAAAGACACACAAAATTACCGTTTTCTCAGCTTTATGTGTTAGATATTCCCGGGCACGAGACGTTATCTAGGATGCGGTTGACCAAAGACACCCCAGGTAGAGATGGACTGAACCTGCAGACACGCACAAGCAAGAGCCACAAATATACCCTATAACGCCACGATACGATAGAAGGTAAGAACTGAATTGAAAACACTCACTCAAAATTTTAACAGGCTAGAATGACCTTTCTCCAAAAGACTTGCTCAGAGAAGTTAGTACTATTTATGCCCTTTCGTTCAGCTCATCAGACAGCGATGAGATGGGTGCGAAAATCAAGCGCACAGCAGTAAAAAAAGGAAAAAAGAATGAAGAGCACATCACCAAGACCACTCTACTAGTGTAATCTGTCACAACAAACTATCATTCATTTTCGATAATCCAATTACTATGGACACGACAAAACCAGTGGGCTCGTTGGTTCTTGATGCCACGCCCTTGATCACCCAGTCTGCCTCGGCATTGCAACAGTATGCCGCCAGCCATTATACGACTCCCGGAGTTAAGGCCGAACTAAGAGACGACTCTGCCCGGAACCAGTTGCTTCTTTGGGGTGACCTACTCATAGTGAGACAACCAAAACAGGAGTATATCGATAAGGTGAGTGCGTTCGCTAAGTTGACCGGTGACTACTCTGTGCTTTCGATGAACGATATTCACATCATCGCATTGGCCTATGAGTTGGAGTTCGAGAAAAACGGCGACTCTAGGTTGCGGAAGTATCCAGGACAGAAACTTGAGGGAGAGGAGGAAAAGGAGGAGAAACCAAGGTACGAGAGGAAACAGCCAGATGAGTCTAAAGAGGAATCCAAAGAGGAACAGCAGGACCAAGTACAAGAGCAGGAAGAAGATGACGGATTCCAAGTTGTGAATAGAAAGCACAAAAACTACGGCAGGAGGAACCGAAACAGATATCAGAACAATCGTTCTGAGCCAACAAAACCCGTGGCAGAGCAAGTCGCTCAATCTTTTGATTTAAAGGAGAAAAACACCCAAACGGTTCCTGAAACAGAATCCGAGAGTGCTTCTGAGACTGCCACTCTGCCAGAAGATTTCGACAATGTTGAAATTCCCGATGAGACTGGCGAAGATTCCGAGGACTCTGATGACGATGGAGATTGGATCACGCCTTCGAATCTCCAAGAAACGATTTTGAAGGATAACAACGAGACAGTGCGTGATGCCACCGCTGAAAAGGAGGACACCATCGCCGTTGCGATTTCTACTGGTGATTTTGCGTGTCAGAACGTGTCCATGCAAATCGGCTTAAACCTTATGAACCATCTTTCTGGAAAACAAATCAGAAGCGTCAAGAACTTTATGTACAGGTGCCACGCTTGTTTTAAGATGGTGCCCATGCCCAAGCTGGGCGAAAGAAAGCATTTCTGTCCGAAGTGTGGCGGAGACACGTTGATGAGATGCGCGGTTTCCATCGACAACAAGACCGGAAAAATCACTCCACATCTCAAGAAAAACATGAAGTGGATCACCAGAGGACAGGTGTACTCAATGGCGTCGCCTTTGAGTAAAAACACACAGAAAAAGCAGGGAAATGCGGGGCACCAGCACAACAAGGAAAATAGACATAGAGACTTGCAGGAGCCTGTGATTCTACGCGAGGATCAAAGAGAGTACACGGACGCTATAAAAGAGGATGCATGGCGCCGTCGCAGAAACGAGAAGATGTTGCAAGAATTCGTGGGCGGGGGAAGTGCAGATAATATTATCTCGCCTTTCGGCTCAACTAGCAGAACCAGTGGAGTCAGGGTCGGCAGAGGCAGAAACGCTAATGCGAACAAGGGAAAGAGAAAGTAAGTGTTATGGATATAGAAGAATAAAGTGATGCGTTTTTGAGATCATGAGAGGAGTATATGTGAGACTATGGAGCGAGTTACATCCTCGGAGAAAGGATTTCAATTCTTTCATAACTTTTCTCCAGTTTACCGATGTCAATTACTAAATGGTTGATGGGTAAGAAAGTTCACACTGACAGCACTGTCAAATGCGAATACAGGTCGGTGCGCCGAATTTTATAATGATTCTGAAACTTTACCGGGTCGACGAGTGGCCTTGACTTCCACTCTAAAAGACGAAGACATCATAATATGTTCAATATTTTGGAGACCGTTGAATTGTGAGCCATGGTATCAAATTTAAATAGAAATAACAGCCCTGAACAAGGCCGGTGCTTATCGAGAATGCAACCGGCCTGCACACACAAGATCGCATCAGGGCTATGTATGAGACGGTAGGCATCTGAGGCCAGGCAAATACAATACACGAACTCGTTGTTAACCCAATAAATACAAGCATTATTTCCTGTTCTCAAAGGACAAAAGTACACAGTGTCCTTTTCAGCCATATAACATCTAATTTTTCAAAGAGATTCGAAACTTCCCTTTCCATAGCGTTATACCACTACGATTGTCTCTAGTATGAGCTCAGCACAGGCGGCAGCGGCAGCAGCATTTCTGGGGACAAAGTCTCCCGTGATGCCTGCTTCACATAGAAGAAGATCGCTGCTACGGATCCGCACAGACTACAGTTCCCTGCTGCCGAATCTCCATGTTCCCGGGATCTACAAGACCCTAGAAACACCAGGTTCAAGAGCGCATACGCCACTAGAACCGCCCAAATCATCTGATTCCGACCGTAGAAAAAGCAGGGCGGCCACGAGAACAAACGCAAACGCAAACGCAAACACAATTAACGGATCTGGGCCAGAGTCAGTCTCCAGAGCCTCCTCAAATGCCAGAAATAGCGGCAGTTATACCGCCGGAGGTGTGGCCATGAAACTGGCACCAGGCCAGCGCGAGCTGCGTGCGTCCAAAACTGCGCTGGGAGTGTTTGAGAACTCGGAAACCAATGGTTCAGGAGTCGCCGACTATTTCAGTCTCGGCAGGTCTCCCTCTGTGTCTTCACGTGACCTAATCGCCGACCGAAACACCGACCTGCCGACCTCGCGACTTCTACAAAAAACAAAACCACAAGCAATGCTCGACCAAGTGCGGCTGCTGATCCAGTCGAAACTGAAGTCTGGCACGCTGAAGGAGGCTGTGCGTAAAAGCCAGCTTGCAATAAACGAGTTTCGCCAGGCCGTAGATCTGCGAAGGCTCTCTCTGGCTGCACTCCAGGACTGGTCGCTGCGTGAGGAAGTTCATAAAGAACCCAACGACAGAGATCCTTATTACTCGCGATCGAGTGGACAAAACTCAATGGGCGAAATCCTTGTTCCCGCGGCGAATCAGTCGCGGTCCTCCTTGGCGTCTGTGCCTTCTGTAGCCTCTGTGCTCTCTGATGTTTCTGACACGTGCCCCGATTCCCCCGCGCTCCTTGCCCCAAATTTCAAGTTTCTGTACCACGATACAAATCATGACACAAACGACAAAAACGACACGAAAAGCCCAGATACAAACAAGCGGGCGCTACTAAGCCCCCACGACGCACCATCGCCCATTGCAATTCCCCTCTCACCCCTGGGCATAGATAGGGGACTCTCCGCTTTGGCCCCAGAAAATACCGCGCGACTTCAGCTCTCGCTCGGAAACTTGGCGGTATCAAGCCCTGAAATTTCTAGTGACAAGGAACATTTGCCCACAAAACCGGGGCGCAAAAAGCCCCCAGCATTTTACGACACGGACTCTCTCCGCGAGACCTCGGAACTGGACATAGACTTGGAGTCTAGCGGGCTAGGCATCGAGTCCAGTGAAATTGACATGGACATGGACACCGACGACACGGAGAGCGTGAGGTTCCCGCTTTTCCCCGGTATCTCTGCAGAGAAACACCACCACCGAATTGGTCTTTTTTCCAAAAAGAAAAGCAAACGAGCCAAGGGTGTGGTGTACGATCCCGAGTCATCCCCCACCGACGAGAACGAAATATCTTTGGCGCCAGCCGCGAGTCAAGGATCGCGACAGCAGCCCGTTGCAACCCAGCCAGTCAGACTCAAAACGACCATGCGCAAAGAGAGTAAACGAAAGGTAAAGAAAACTGCATTCAATGAGGACAAGCCCTGGAAGAATCATGGCGACTTGGACGTGATTTCCGATGCCCAGCGCAAGAGATACGAGGGCTTGTGGGTCAGCAACAAGGGGCTCTATATGAATCACGTGGTCAAAAACTTGGTGGGCGTAGACTACGAGCGGCAGCAGGACTCTGCACTCTCTCAGAGTGTGAGGGGAAACGGCGAGATGGAGATTTCTGAGCGGGCCGCTAAACTCTCAGCTAGCAGCAATGTCGGCTTCGACCTGAAAGACATCAAGGAGTTACATGAGCTCGATAGCGTCACGCCTCAGAATCTCATCCACGGCTGTGTGGTGAGAAAAGTTTGGAGCAGAAGCAATCTTCCGCGTGAAACCCTCCATGCGATCTGGGATCTCGTGGACTACAGAAAAGATGGCACGCTCAATAAGGCCGAATTCATTGTCGGAATGTGGCTCGTAGACCAGTGTCTATACGGACGCAAGCTCCCAAAAGTTGTGAACCAATCGGTATGGTCCAGCTTGGGCGGGCTTGGCCTCAATGTGGTGATCAAGAAGAAGAGGCGTTAAAGAAGTGTGAGGGAGGATATTTGAACATCAAAATAATTGCAATACAAAGGGAACGTCAGAATGATCAAGTTTATTCTGATTATAAGGTCATCGCTCTAAAACAGTCAATAAATACTCAAAGGTTCCAGCCAGGCTTTCAGACTTGCATGATCAAGGCAGTGAGGGCCCGATTCAGATACCGTAGGTCGGCTTTAGGAGAATCGGTTGCAGCTGCCGCGTGGAGCATGCAGGAAAAGTGTCGCGCCTTGACAGTTGAGCTCGAAGTTGAATGAAGCGTATTCTGAAAGAAGCAGAGACTATCACGAATATCGCTTTCCATAACTACTCACATTTGCTCGATTTACACAAAAGTGTTTCAAGAGGACTATCCACTATTTCCAACGAGTGACTATATAACTTGTTATCGCTCACATATAGTCCACCAGCCATATTGCGATTTCCTGTCATAGCTAAAACCTCGCACGCTCGCTTAAACAACCCAGATCTCGTCTTTGACCAATTATCGCCATTTTGATTGCAAAACACAATCTAGATCCTATCGAAAGCATCAAAGCGTTCCATAATACTCATGAACTTGCTTGACTTGCTATCGGAAAACTCAAACGGTTTCCAGCCAGAGCAGGAATTCACCAATTTCAGCAATGGAAACAACTATGGCTCACCTTACGGCGACGTGGCTCAGCCTCAAATACCTCAAATTCAAGAGACTAACCCACGGGCAGTATACTATCTTCCCACAGAGCTATCGCCCCTTCAAAAAGACATTTCTGAAGCAGTGGTGCAGATGTTTGGCCCCGCTCTTCTGACGGAAATTATGCCGCAAAGGGAAAGGTCAAATATCAATAGTCTCCTTCTGGTTCTGGATGACGCTTTGAATGGAAGCCACGATGCGGAATTTCATTCCCGGACAAAAGCAATATCTCTCATATATAACCAGCTCATGACCATTTGCATGCACCCTTCCCTCGTGGTAGACCACTTCATATCGAAGGGATTATTGCTTCTTTCCACCAAGTCCCAACTCTGCAGTCTTTCCGGAAAGCTAGTGCTCTTTGACAAAATAATCGATCTCATATCAGAGAAATATGAGCTCAACTCACCACTAAAGGACTATAATATGATGGTGATTGCTAAAAGTATCAAGGAATTGGAGTTGATCGAGGGTCTAATCATCGGAAAAAAACTACGTTACCGTAACGTAAACAGTGGAAAAACGCTCTACGAGGAACCCCAAATTAGCAGACCAATTAAGCAGGAAAGAGACGACCTTCCGGACGACGAACAAACAATCGAGTATAAACATAAGCATCGCCACTTTGCAGCTCGATGTGCGGGGAAAAATAAGGTATCACCTAAAGAATTTGTGCTCCATTTGATTACTAGTAACCACTTGTGCCTGTCTTTCACCGCCGATACGTCTTTTGATGTGATGGTCTCGTTTGACTCAGAATTCGATGTTTCTAGTCCCGGTGTGGAAATGTTGCGGTCGCTGGAGAAGTCGCAATTTAATGGAATGGAGCCTGTGGGTTCCCAGATTCCTATTATTATCCCCGTGCCTGTATTTTCTGTCGAACATCTTCTGAAAGTAATACCGAAACCTGAAGTCGAGTTAGGTAGTCTTTCGAGAGACACCGAGGTGCAATGGCGACGCCACATACTCAGCAGTTTTGTCGGAAACAGGCATCACATTTTCGAAGGCCACTCAAAAAATACCATATTTGCCAGTTTAGGAAAGGGTATGTGTGATTTGGAGCAGTTGCTTTTTAATTGGCGTCACGCCGCGCCTGTCTCTTCCTTTAAATGGTTGGACGGGTACTCCAAAAAGTTGGAACATAATGTTTCAGGTTTGGAGCTCAAGGCGCGACTCGGGAAAAACTATCTCACTGGTCTTAACCACACATTCAATGCCGAAATGAATGGGTGGAGTACTGTGAGCCAAGGCAAGTTTGAAAATGTACTCATAGATAACTACGAAAAGTTTAAGGAGCAGATGGCGCGGTTCTTGAACGCCCGTATGGCGCAGGTGAAATCCCTCAAATCGGAAGCCACTGCCAATATAATACCTCAACTCAGAGAGTATGAGGCCAGCAGACAGGTGGAAATCGACAATGACGAGGACCTGGTGGGCGAGAACTACCGGAAACTTCGCAAACTCAACGAGGAGGCGGCGAGTATTGAAAAAAGATTCACTCGTGTTGAAAACGAGAACCAGAAGTTGCAGGACTCAGTGGCAGAAACCCAGCAGATGTTTGACCATTTGCAGGATATTCTCAAAAATAAATCTGACGAAGAGATTGCTAAACTCGCGTCTGAACAAGACACGTTGTTGGAGGAACTCGAAAAGGAGAACTCTGTTCTTTCGAGTGAAAGTAAAACACTTGCTGACGAGATCGAGGTGGCGCGGGAAGAGTACCAAGAGAAATCATCACTGGCCATCCGCGTCACAGATCGACTTCAGAATTTGAAAGACAAACAGACCCTGATTTCGAGGAAAACAGAGGGCCCCGGAATGATGGTGCTTCCGTCACTTTCCAGGAAAGATGAGATTGGGACTTACGAATTCCAACTTCGCCGCATCACAGAGGAGAACGCTTTTCTTAATGACCTCTTTACACTGCGCTTCGACAAGTTGGTG
Source organism: Metschnikowia baotianmanensis (assembly GCA_030565705.1). Classification (NCBI taxonomy): domain Eukaryota; kingdom Fungi; phylum Ascomycota; class Pichiomycetes; order Serinales; family Metschnikowiaceae; genus Metschnikowia; species Metschnikowia baotianmanensis. The sequence goes on from JAJMCI010000033.1 coordinate 58,059, forward strand.
AAGGAGAGGAATTCAATGGTGGACCCCGTGGCACAGGTTCCTGGGGTGAGACAAACACACCGCATCAGTCGCGCTTCTACACCGCTATAGATTTTATGGAGATACAATACACATTTTGGAACCTGCTCGTAATGTTGAAGGTAACCTTAAACGATTATATTTTCTGTTATGGCATCTCATTCGCTAATAATCAATTAACACATTCTCAAAACTTTTACTTCATTCACAATACCAGGGGCTTGAATAGAAGTAATCTCGAGGCTAGTTGAGATAGCTCGGGAATCTAGAAAACACTCTTGGTGCCAAACGAATCTGCGTCTAGTGTGAACTACGTTTATGTCTGTATCGCCTTTTCTCCTTGTTGCGAGCTGTTTTAACCATCCGTATACTGAGTTGCTTCGCTGACTTTCTTTATAAACATCTCGCTAAGTGCTATTCTTCAGTTATCTAGGCTCGAAAGAACGCAGTCGTAATCACGCCGTCTTCCGACCGTCACGTGTGCTGTGACATGTACTTTGACGTGTAACCGCGCGGCTCGTCCCGGGATCCGTTGTAAGTCTTTTCTTCCCAAGTTTGCAATCATGTACTTTCACTGCTTAAACATGAGCATTATGTAGCCAAATATTGCTTTACTGGGTTTTTCAACCCCAATACTTTATTGATTTGGTGTACAACAATATATTTTTGGACCTTACTTCCTGCACCTTCCGGGGTTACCGCCGACATCCGCCGCCCCCGCATTTTGGAGGTCCGGTATGGGGGCAATTGATCGGCTCTTCCTACGTGCCGACTTCCGAGGCAGGCGAGAGTAGGATTTAAACTACGATACATCACTGTCCTTCGCCCCTTTAATCGTTTCAGCGAGTAAGACATTTGAGTATATTCCTGAATACACAAAGAAAAGACAATCACAAAACGAGACATATCATCAGATGGTGGAAATTTCTCCGAACTTCATTCGGCATAAACTTTATGGCCAGCCCTACCTCCCCACTGATTTCACCCAACTTGCCTATGTGCTCGATTTGAACGCCCGTATCTTGGCCAAAAATGCATGGAACTATTTTTTAGACCAGTACTATGAACAGAGCTGGGGTCGGCTTCGGCTTTTCAGAGACGCGGTCTTTGTCTACTTCGTGTGGCATTTTATGGTCATGCTCCTAAAGCCTTTGACCGTGCATGGTCCAGTGGTAACCACCAAAAACATCTTTCGTGGACTTTACAAAAAGGGCTCTGCTGTGGTGATGTCACTTCCTCCAATCAAACGAAAAATCGACGCGGAATTACAGAAAACACTCACGGTTGTCGAGGAGCAAATCATCAAGAACGATACATCTCTTCTCCAGTTTCCACAGATCCCGGAACTCGGAATGTCTCCAGATCTGGTGGTTGAAGAGATTCTCAAAACTCAAAGCACGCTTGGCCACTCGGATTGGAAAAACGGCCGTGTTTCAGGTGCAGTGTACCATGGAGGAGATCTGCTCTTAGCATTGCAACTGAAAGCATATGACCTGTATAGCGTGGCGAACCAATTGCACCCAGATGTTTTCCCGGGCATCCGTAAGATGGAGGCCGAGGTCGTGGCAATGGTCCTAAATATTTTTAATGCCCCAGAGCTGGCGTGTGGAAGCTCGACCTCTGGTGGAACTGAATCACTTTTGCTCGCGGGTTTATCTGCTCGGGAGTATGGAAGGAAGACGAAAAAAATCAAACGTCCTGAAGTCATTGCCCCTATTACTGTCCATGCCGGTATAGAAAAGGCGTGCTACTACTTTGGCATGAAACTCCACAAGGTGGACGTGGACCCAGTGAATTACCAGGTGGACTTGAAGAAAGTGAAAAGGTTGATTAGAAAGAATACTGTTTTGCTTGTTGGATCCGCTCCTAACTACCCACACGGAATTATCGACGATATCGAGGGATTATCCGACTTGGCTGTCAAGTATAACATCCCCCTCCATGTAGATGCATGTTTGGGTTCATTCATTGTGACGTTCTTGGAAAGGCTGAAAGTGCACGGTGACAAGCTCATCCCGCTTTTCGATTTTAGAGTTCCAGGCGTCACGTCAATCTCGTGCGATACCCATAAATATGGATTTGCTCCCAAAGGATCATCGGTGATCATGTACCGGAATGCAAAACTCAGAGAATGCCAGTACTATGTTCTGAGCGACTGGACCGGTGGAATGTACGGCCTGCCAACTTTGGCCGGATCTAGGCCTGGCGCATTGATGGCAGGGTGCTGGGCCACGTTGATCAACATTGGTGAGGACGGATACACGCAGTCGTGTCTTGAAATCGTGGGCGTGACCAAGAAGGTCAGAAGGGCAATTGAGACACAGCCCGTGCTTTCGAAAAACTTGGAGATCTTGGGTGACCCAATTGCACTGGTGGTATCCTTCAAAACCCGTGCTTCGAGTAAGTTGAACATATACCAAATCGGTGACGCCATGCTGAAACGCGGTTGGCACTTGGCATCCTTACAGAACCCCGCTGCATTGCATTTTGCCTTCACGCGTCTTTCTGTTCCTGTCGCAGACGAGATGATTGGCGATTTAATCGAAATTGTCGAGTCTCAAGACCATGCTGACACTTTGCCAAAGAGTGACACCGCGGCATTATACGGTGTGGCCGGCAATGTATCGACCGCAGGTGTGGCACAGAGGGTCATCGTGGGGTTCCTCGACTCGTTGTATAAACTATAGTCATTCATGTTTTCATGGTTGACATCGTCTAGTATCACTTACATCAGTACGCATTTTCTTCGTATCGATGGTTCTACACAACCCAAAAGACACCAACTGGTCCAGTCCAGAACACTCTGAAGGATTCAGTTCCCATAGCTTTGCTCTTCTCGACTTTGGTTTGCTTTTCTCTTCTGAAGCAAAGGCATAAAACAAGAGGTCAGTTTTTGGAATGAAGATAACTATTTATCAGCGTTGTGGCTTTACTCTCAGATGAAAAGTTGATTGTATTAAACTACTCCGTAACTGTGACTCGCTCAAAAACCTAAGTTTTTAAGTTTGGATTCGGTAACTAAGACTTTTCAACTTATATTCAGAATTGAGGTGAGCTCTCAAATGTTTATATTGTGCAGGCGAATTAAAGGGTTTATGCTTCAGTTGGCAGCCAATCGAGAATTAGCGTGGCTGCAAATTCAGAAGTAGTGGTCTATGGCGCGCTTTTTCCATAGAGGCCTGTATTCCACAACACAGAACCACATTAAAAGAGAGCAAACGGCTACATAAGCACAAAAGTAATTTCAATAAAAGGTTTTTGACACAAATACCATTGATCTCAACTATTGCGCAAAAATTTGCCTCTCAAATGTGTCCACAATTACTGAATTCAAACCCCACGGAAAATGAGAACACAGAATCTCTAGCCCCTCCGAAGTCTTTTGAGGATATTTTGGAGAGACTCCCTCGAGATGGGCCACCGTTATTGGATGAATTACAAGCGTTCGGAGCGTTTGAAAACCCAGCCACTATGAAGAAGTTTCTCGAGCAAACGACCCCGGTTAAAGTTTTGACTTGCATGGCCTGCGCCCTTGAAGAAGCAAGGTTGGGCGAGCCCCTCTTTGGTAGATGGCTGAGTGGGCCTCTCTTTACTGAAAGGTTGCGAGAGCAAATTGCCAATAAGATTGCCCGGTATCATTGCGGGTACACCTAGGGGAGGGGAATCGTAGACTTGCTCATCCAGTAAGCTGCTTAATTATTTTTTTTGTTCATGGTGACGACTCTTCTCCACAGTGTGACAGAGCAGAAAGCCAACGTAAGCGTGACCACGAGCTAGTTTTAGAGAAGTGTCAGGCTTTGAGCTCTCTAAGTATTGGTCATTCTAGTATATAGCCAGATTTTCGGTTTTGAATATAAAGAAATATTGCTTAATGCACAGCTCGGGAGTCCAGCTTCTGACTCCCATGAACAATCGGTGTTCGGTAGTAATATCAGCCTCATGTAGCGCCAAATGGGGGTTGAAGTGTTCATACACCCTCGATAGATAACAGCCACACTTGATCCATTGCCTGAAATATGAAAAAGCCGCATTCTCAAATCTTTCAAGTCCAGAAAACGAATGTAGCTGAGACCATCGAAAATGAGACAGATGTCAAGCTGTGCTAGGTCTTTAATATCTAAAATCGATCTGAAACATATACCTCTTTAAATTCAAAACTACAATACTCTTTGCTCCTCAGACCCGAATGCAACAGTCAATTGACCGTAGTGCATATACCTCACTCGATGACTGATCGCGTTTTTCCCAAAAAGGCAGCCGCTCAACGTAGCCGCGGTGGATCATCTAATCTCCGTATCTAGATACCACTGCATCTTCCCAAAGAAAAAAGAGTCCCCTCCACAGATACCACACCATACTAGAAACCTGGCTTGAGCTTCGAAGCATTATACTTCTCCCTCTGTTTTCTCACTCATTTTTTCCTTTCAACATGACTGGATGTACGATTTCTGGAGTTTCTGAACTCTTCAGCACACTCTCTTTGATAAGCTGGATTTGCGCACAGCTCCCACAAATAATATCTAATTACAATACGAAATCAGCAGAAGGAATCTCGCCGCTGTTTCTTCTTTTATGGTTTATGGGCGACTTCCTTAGCTTTACAAGTTGCCTTCTTAACGATGCCGCGCTAAACTTTCAGATCTACCTAAGCGTGTTTTTTCTAGCGAACGACTTGACCCTTTGTTATCAGTATTACTACTACAACAGTGTGTACCCGAGAAAACACTTCCAAAAGATTCCACAGGCTGAAGGTTCTTTTAAAGATCCCCTCACTGTAAAATCTACCGAAGTGCATGAGAAGGTGGGTGCAGTACATGTCCGTCAGCATGGGCCATCTAAGAAGAAGTTTCCCGAACACATCAACACTCCAAAGCTTTCGAAAACAACGGAGATGGAAATTCCAACACCACCATCAAGCATATCCTCTCTAGGAGATATTTCGAGGCAAGCCTACAGTTTCGGGTCTACAGGAACATCACCCAAATGGGGTAAAATGGCTGTTGCCGCAGGTATTTTGATGAATGCAGGAGCCACACACGCCATGGCTACAGAGACGGGTTCCGAGCACGTAGTTTCCACATTTAAAGATGTTCTCGGACAAGTTCTTGCTTGGGGATGTACGTGTGTATACGTGAGTTCGAGGTGCCCACAGCTCTATAAAAACTATCTCCGAAAATCTGTGGATGGCATTTCCCCACTTCTCTTCGGCTCGGCTCTTCTAGGCAACTTGGCATACACTATATCCGTCTTCACAAGCTGTGAGTTTGTCTCTGCGGAAAATAGAGTGCATTTTTTCTGGAAACAATTACCTTATTTGTTGGGTAGTTCTGGAACCATTGTGTTCGATGTTGCGTACTTCTACCAGCGGTATATTTACAGAGATGCTGGTCGGGACAACACAGAAATGGGCCTCGCAAACTGGGCCGAGGATTCTCCAATGCATCATTCATAAGAACTTGTATAGAATTGTAAAATAAATATTTCTGGTTGTAATTAATTATCTTGCTTGATGAAAGAGCTTTAAATGCAGTTCACGCTCGTGTGAGGGCTAGCAGGTACTAGAGCCAATCTCGCAGCCAATTCCAATCTGGAACTCAAGGTTATAGTTTTCAAGACAAAAATCGTTTCAAAAATCTAAAGGTGGCATCTCAATGCACACCTATAATAGCAACCATTAATCATCAATTGTGGTTTTTCCATCGGTCTTGAGGATGTTTGTTTGCTTATAGATGGTCTTCGCGCACCGGACCATCGAAGACATCAGCTGCGACTGATTTCATGAACCTGTTTGGCCCAGACGATTTAAAATACTTATTATAAAAAGACACCAGCCAACAGTTTAGGTCAAATACATTCGTGCCAATTACACTACATCTACTTTCCAGTACTCTTGAATTTTGCACACAACCATTTGAATCTCATACTCTCACTAGTCTACTCACCTGACCAGTCACCCAGTTTCTTCACCAACCTCTACCATGGTATACGGATCATTTCTCCGATTCTGGCGGCCTCGAAGATTCAATACCACGATCAGAAATCCCGTCTTCTCTACTCATGTATTTACGCAGCAAAAACTCCCGAAAAACATCTTAAGCATTCCGCTCTCCACATACCCAAATCCTCTCTTTGGCCTTAGCAAAGCGCAGCTTTTGGCACTCAACATACACGAGCTCCGCCACCTCCTACGAATCCCGCCAAAGACGTCAGGCGAAACTGACCAGCTCTACAAACATATCATTGAGATATTTCACGAGAATCTCATCAAAGATACGAAATTGGCCGTGCTTTATCTCGACCTCATAATTGAGCCTCTAGTACGAGAAACTGCGTTTGAGTATTTACGAAAATCTTATAAGAACGACTCGCTACGGCTGTCGATTCTTTCATTCATCGAGGACTCAACGTCTACAGAATGCCATAGCCAAATTTCGTCGAATCTCAGGAAGATTCTCGGCGAGTCCAGCGAGAACCCCAAAGCAGCAGCCAGCATCGCTCTCAACTACATCAGTAAGTTGGCACTCACCGGCAGAGTCAACACTGAGCCCATCATATTGCCACAAAATAGCCTGTTGATGCTTTACCGCCACGTGCCGCCAGAAAATTGGCCCCAGTTGTTTGCAGTAATGGTACAGACCAATATCAGATTCAGCAATCCTCATCATTACGAAAACATCAAGGCCCGGCTTCTAGCAGGTTCTGCGTTGGAAAGATTTATTGCCCGAACAGGATTTCTTGATCCAAAGTGGCATAGCACCGAGGAACCGTACTTATCTGAGACACAAAAGCAGAAAATGGTACTGTTTTTCCTGCTCAGTGAACTTGCCTCTTACACACAGCAGGCGCTTCGCCAAAAAGACGTCACTACCCTGAATATGTACCTTGAGCTCCTTGTGTCGAAATTCGAGATGTTGAACAGCCCGGCGCACCTTCAGCTAGTTCTAAGTGTCATGCTTTCACATTCCATGGCATTCAATGGCCCTCAAGAATGCCTCAAGTTCTTAAAATATATTCAGAAATCCCAGCTCCGTGTTCAACCAGACACATTGTTGCGTATATTAACCGCCTTACGTTTGGACGGCTTTTATGACGAGGCGCTTCTTTTGGTTAACTACCTACACATGGAAGAGCTCTCATCAGAAGAACGTTCGAGTTTGGTGGCTGAGATTTCTAAGGTAATCACTGGAAAGTTCTCCCGCCATCCGAAGGTCGCTATTGGGTATTTTGCGTCGCTTTTCGACGGCCCTGGTAATGAGGCTCTACGTGTACTTAAAGACTTGTTACTCTTAGATCTTGTCTACGGACCAGGGCAGGTCATGACCCTGTTTTCTGTGGTCGAAAGGGCAGACATTCACGAGGACTTGAAACACTCGCAAATGACGCACGCCATATTACGTGACATGTACTTGGTGACGCTTCGAAATGTGCCCATCGAACAGAGGACCAGTCCTGTTCTCATCAGCAAACTTTATCAGGAGTACAAAAACAAAATTGTCGAAGCGGAAATGAGCCAAAACGCTGCTAGTCCGTTCAGCCTAGAAAATCTTGATGAAAGCATCTTGGCATTATTTCTCGACCAGCTCTTGCGTGACGATGCAGAGGCAAGGGATACCTGGGACCTCGTACGGGACCCGTTCAAATTTGCCACGGCCAAGCAGATCTTCAATGATTTCTTTGAAAACTTTGCCTCTCCCCAATCCATAAGGAAAGCGTATGTTTTCGACTTAATGATCAGTTCAGGCTTGCTCAAACACCAGGACTTGGCGTTCGCACTCAGCGCATTCAAGAGAGCCAGAGACCTCGGATTACCCATAACCTTCAACCAGATATATCCGCTTATTATGCATCATTACCTGAAGGGTGAAATGGATAAAGCGCAGCTGTGGTTCATGCTTCTCATGCAGAGCGGTGCCAAGGCCAAGTCTGTTGCCGCCGACCGCGTGTTTGAGATTGCAAGAGAGCAAAAGTGGAAGCATACAGGAACTCACTATAGAAACACGGTAAGGCAGAAAGCAAGGGCTGCCCGTTCGGAACTTGCCAGGTTGAAATCGGACCCCAGCGCCGGCCTCAACATTGGGGAGACCTCTCACGTTTCCTCTGAAAGCGCGGCGGATATCAATATGGGTGAAGAGCTCGAATGGATCCTACGCGAGCTCGCGGTTACGAAGCAGAAGAAGGAGGCAGAAGAGACGGAGCTTGCTACAAAGCAGGATGCTAAATTAGATCTGAATACTTAGATATAAATTATCTTGTGCATTTGTACATTGAAGTACCTTTCTGCGAGACCTGGGGTGTCTTTGTCTCGACTCTGGGAGTGTTTTCGCAGCCGCCAAGCTTGACACATCCGTACACCAATACTAAAAAACTTGAAATAAAAAACCGAAACAACGCGCGAGGCCCGAGGTGCAGTGTTGACAAAGCGCCCCAATGCGGTAAATTAATATCATCTTTAAATCGTTTTTATCTCAAAATGTGTGAGGCCAAGTTATGAGGCAATCTGCGCCGTTTTGACTCCTGAACCTGCAAGACGTTTATCTCATTTATTGATTACTTTTCAGCAACAACTATTTCCTCTTGTCCCAACGAAATCTACCTGTTCAAACTCAAATCCTGAAATCTCAATCGCGAGCAGGCCTCCTACATTTACTCAATTCAATAATATACCCAACACTCGGGAATGAACCCGGGACAAACGTCTACATAATGTTTCTGAAAAACACTCACAACGAAGAAGCACGTGCGGCATCATCGCCCCAAACAATACGCCAAAACGAAAGCCTACGAGAGGAGAACACTGATACAAATTTGAATGTCAATGGAACACTAACACAAGAGCCCCAGGAGCCCCCAAATATCAGCAGTTCCATACTTGAATCGTTTAACACCCCGCTAGATATGGAAAAGCAGTTTGACATCGTGGCTACCAAAGTAAACGAAACAGTTCAGGCCATAAATTGCATCTACAACGAAATCGGGTACTCTCCACTTGAGATCTCCGAAAAAAAGGCCGAAATATTCGAGGCCATGAACAACACCATCAGCTCGTTCAAAAGCAATGTCGAGCGGGAGAAAACAAGCATCAACAATGAGTGCGAGTGGCTCCGGCAGCAGGTTCGTGTGATTCTTGCGATGTTGAACGATCACACCGGCGAAAAACACTTGAAACTATCTAGTCGAGGCATTGTTTTTGATGATGAAAACATGTACGCTGCAGGATGCAAAGAGGATGTTCTACAGCACATGAGCAAGCTAAATCTGACAAGTTCTTTCCTGTTTCTGGACGATGGGCCTGATTCCCCAGCCCACATACTTTTTTCAAATGACTCGGAGCTGGAGTCTCCATTTAGAGTTGCGCCATCTAAATCAGATGAAATCAATTCTGAAAATAATGAAGCCGAAGTGCTTGAGAATAATACACAGAGAAACGACCCATCTAAAACTAGAGATGATCTTGAAAGAAGGGTCACCTACACCCCTCAACTCTCTCTCCTTCAGTACAAATCCAGACTCAACCAGATCTTCTTGGAAGTGCTCAAGGCGTTTGTGAAAATCTTCAGGAGGTTCAATGAAGTTAATCGTCTTTTCTGGGAAAATGTCGAAACCATCACAGACGATTGGTGCACAGATTACCACTCGGCGCTCTTCAGATCTATCCCCAATAAATCGGAGGCAGACGAGCAGGCGGCACTCATATTCGAGTTCGAGTCGATTCTTGAAAAGTTGAGCATGACAACACGGAACTATAATCCCGAACTCTGCCAGGGTATGAGTGCTAGCGCCACAGAAGAAGTTGCTTTCATCGTATCGAGTCCCCGAAAAAGCCGCCAGTCTTTCGCGTCGCCGGAAGCTCGCAAAGAAGCTCAGAAAATATTTCAGCATTCAACAGAAGAAAATATGGATAGACTCAGAGAAGTCAACTACAAACTTGTGCATGCTATACGAGGCTTCAGAGTCACGAAAATCACCAACGAGATCATCCTGCAATTGGCGAAGGAAGTGGAGAAGACCGAATCCGAGATCGAGACCCGCATGCGCAACATGAAAACGAAAATCACCGACTGTTTGCATTTGATCTCCGCGCTCTCTTTGACTGAAGAGGACCTTTTCGCCATACAGAGAATGCAATCTCAAACTGACCGCGAGAGACCGGGCTCGAATGCAGGGGAAGGTCTTCTCGATATCGAGACTCTCAAATTTATCCAGACGAATCCCCGCGAGTTCGGGTTGATGGACCACCATTTGAATTTCATTTCCAGTCTCACAAATACTTTACAATCCATAAGGGATACCAAGCAGAAAAAGTGGGAACAATACTCGCAGGCATGTATAAGCCTATGGGAGAAATTGGGTGAAAGCAAAAACTATACTGACACTTTTCTTGCGGAAAACTCATCACTCACTGATTTGTCTTTGACTAATTTCAAGACGGAGCTCAAAAGGTTATACACGAAACGAGCCGAGTATGTGGACAGCTTCATTCTCGATGCAAGAAAGCAGGTATTTGAGCTTCATTCCAAATTGCTTTATTCTGATGTGCGTTGCAAACAGTTCAAATATTATCACTACGATTTGAACGATGTTTCTGGCGACAAGGAGCATATTCTTAATGAGCACGAGCTAGAAATCAAAAAGCTTAAAAATGACTATGCGTCCAAAGAACCCATTTTGCTGCTTTACGCTGAGTTAAATGAGTTGCTTGATGACCAGAAGTTTCTCGCTGAGTCGTCTAAAGATTCCGCCCGTTTGCTCAGCAAAAACTCGTGTAAAATATTGATGAACGAGGAGAAATTGCGCAAGAAAATCAACCGGAACTTTCCCAGAGTGCTTGCCTCGTTGAAACTGAAAATAATCAGTTACAATGACAATCAGCTTTCACAGGGCCTCTTCACGATCACTGCTGGCAATGACGATATGTTTGAGAAGGTCTTGTTGATTGAGTCCGCCATGAGTTCCCATGGAAGTAAGCAAACCAGAGGAAAGCATAATTCAGTTTCTTCGACGAGATCTTCTTCGCCTAGAAAGGTGGGCTTTTCACCTTCAAGAGTTCTGAAACCACCAGTTCAAAGAAAAACTCCGACATTTGCTGGGTCTGTGCAGAAAAGACGAAGTGCTCCTGCGAAATCTTTGGTTTCCACCTCCGCATTCTCGCCGGTCCGCAAACCCATACTGAACACGAATCGAAAGTCTGCTCGATCATCACCTAAACAGGGGGAAACCCAGGCCCAGACTTCCATTAATAGACCTGGAAACGCCGTTTTGATGCCCCTCAAGTCTTCCTTATTTCCCAATGGCAATAATTCTGGGGGCCCATCACCGATTAGTAGGGCAGACTCAAGCGGCAGCATCAACAGTCTGTTGTACTCGATGTGTTCGCGGCTGTCTCCCCTCAGAATGTCCGGGAATGCCAACAAGACGTTTTCCAATAGTTTCTCGCCCTTGAAAGTTCCACAGTTGGGCCAAAACTTGGCCGAAGACGAGAACGAAAAAGAGAATTCTTTTGTGGAGTGTGGGGCTATGTTTGGAGGCCCTCGAGAAAAACTGGGTGCAGAAAATTCTAGACTCAGTAGTGGTAGTCTTGCGAACTCCACTATTGTTGGAGACGACTACCAAACATGGCGGGATGAGCGAATCAGGGTGCTCAAGGGAGTGGACATGGACTTGTGTTGAGTTTATGGAGTTTGGGGAGTTTGTCAGGGTTTGCTGTGTACCGAGAAGACAAATCATCGGGTGCTTAAGTATGTCATTTTCTTCTTATCCCAGTTTGAGTCAAATTTCAAAAATTCCTTTCCTCCATAACAAATTGACAGCCGGGATACGTCCACCAAACGTGTAAAAAAGATGAAGGTCTCTCTTTCTTTAAACTATTAATGAATGCCGTATAATACAAACCCCTATACGAAATCAAGTAGTATACGAAATCAAGTAGTCATGAACATTATAAACCTTAAAATTACATTAGTACCCAACAACTCTGACCTTTTTATCGGCCTTCTTGTTCTTCTTGTGGTGCTTCTTGTCTCCCTTACCGCCGAGTTGGTTTTTGTGGAAAGGTGTGTTAGTTTTCGCCTGCACATCATTCATCTTGAAGAACTCCTTGTCCAAGTCATCGGCAGCGCTCTCCAATGCAGCCTGGCGCCCACCGTAGAATCTGGTGGTTGGGCCCGAGGGATTCCTCTGATTGGGGTCCTCAGAAAGATGCATGGAGAAATTGAGCTTGCTCAAGTCACGTGCCAAGTCAAAGTCTTCGGTATTGATCTGCTTGGCAGCAAGTGCAGAGAGAAGCTGCTGCTGCCTGTTTTCAGGCAACGACTGCAATGTGTAGATGTCCTTGTTGAAGTCACGAGACTCGGCCAACGACGGAATACCATAGGACCCATCGGCCAACTTCTTGGGTGGCGGGTTGATGTAGAGCAATTTTCCGTTCACATAGTCTTTCAAGATGTATCTGGAAGCACGTGACTCGTCGGCAGCTCCGAAACCCTGGGTCATGTATCCACGTGCCCTGGCGTATGCATTTAGGAGTTCTCTGGCTGTAGGATAGAGTCCATTTCCACCGTCATCTATGCTCTGGATGGGGATATGGATACCATATACGGCCTCGAGATAGAATTTTGGTACACGCTGGCACACCAACGATGTTGGGGGAATGTGTTCACGCAACTGATCGATAGGTAACACACCATTACACACCAATTCACCGTTAGAGTAGGCGAAGTTGGGGAACACAAGACCCGGGCAATCGCACAACACGACCTCGGGCGTAAGGAAGATCGTCTGGAAATGTTTCGTCTTACCCGGTGTGGCCGACACCGAGACTTTCTTGGATCCCACCAACGCGTTGATTGTGGAGGATTTTCCCACATTCGGGTATCCCACCAAACCGATCTGCAACTTGCGGTCGGGGTATTCCTCTGAAATTTCGAACTGTGGGGCCGTGGTCATGAATAAATTCTCCAATTCCTCGATCTTGAGAATCCGGATATCCTCCAGCTCATCGTCATGGGATTCCTGGGTGGTGCTAGGCACGTAGTCTGGGTCGCGTGCCAAGATCTCCTGCTCCTCCAACTCCTTCTCCAAAAGAGCATTGGCGTTTGCCGCCGAGAAAAACACGTACTTGATCTGCTTTTCCTTGAAGTAGTTGGCCCACTCTAACCGTTGGTTCCTCGTAAGGAGATCCGCCTTGTTCACCAAAAGCAAGTTTCGTTTCTCCTTTCCTTCTTCCGGTTTGCTGAGTGTATCGACGTACTTCTCCAAGTCTACCGACCGAAATGCCAAGGGGCTTCGAGCATCCACAATCTGCACTACGAGGTCACATCTTTCCACCACACGCCACAACTGGCGCCACACCTCAATATTTCTTTCGAAAGGCGTCAACAACAAGTCGTTGGTTTCGGTCAACGCCGCCAACAGCCGTCTCCACTCCAAAAACGCGAGGTTTTCCTGCCTCTCGATCTGTAGTTTCGTCTGTCCCTTAGTCCATTTTGGCCGGCGTGGAATGGTCAACTTGTTCTCGAAACTCTGATGTTTTTCTCTTAAGGCGATCAATTCTTCCTCAGTCAACAATCCGGTCTGGCTCACAAGCGAGGTGTTGCCCACTTTAATGATCTTCACCTGCTGGCCCTTCTCGGCAGTAAAATCATGGTCTGCCAACTCGGCAGTGTTCAAGAACTCGTCCAACGAGTTTTCCTGGGTCACCGACCGCAACTTCACCCAGCCGGCCTGTTTTTTATCGGTCGTGAACCGCATTTCTCCGTCGGGCAAAATCTCGATGGCGTTTTCTTTCGATCTCTGGTTGGCAATGGATCTTCCGAGACCAATTGTATTTTTGTTCTTGTGCAGCACGGGCTTGGGGCCCTTGGGCGCCTTCCACTTCTTCTGCTCGGGATGCAACGCTCCTTTGTTTTCACTCATTTTGTGTATTTGAGATGTTTGTGAAAATCTAAAAAGTGTAGGGATATAAAAGGGTCTTGTTACACTCTGCTGAATAATGTAGAATGCATGCTGCGATGGCGATGGGGCATTGAGAAAAACGGGACGCAGGACTAATGGATTTGGGTGTGCATATAGCGCAGAAGGTGGAAATACTCCGAACTTCGAAGTTGGTGAAATGTGAATGACTAAAGATGGATGTGGGAAATATATTCCTTGGAATAGTGTGTGTAGATTCTTGCTGGTGCGTTCAACGCTTTCTTCGTCACACTGCTTAGGTGTAGGGAGTTGAATTATTTATGATGAGGCAGCAGAGGCAAAACTATGAAATAGACCTAGTTATGGTGATTATTGTCGGGAAGACGAGGTATAAGTCGAATCAAAAAAATTTGATTGAATTAAAACAAGGTTTTGGTCAAAAAAGTTTGTCGAGGAGTAGTGTACAAGCTTGATCTTTTCGTCAGAATGATTCTGTATCTTTGCAGTGCGGCACAGGTCTGGTTGCAATCAGTCATGATGCCACCACTCAAGAATTTTTGTGGAATAAGCTTGATGCAAAATTACCAGGTTTTGTATCCCTCCTCTCCTCAAGAATCTAAGTTTAAAAATCACATCTCTTTGTGACTGAAGTCTAATGGTCTCTTAAATCAAACAAACCACAAAGAGCCCACTTTGAGTTCGAGGCCTGTTCCGCCAATCACAATATCTCCTGTTTTTTTGTTTGCAGAATTGAATCCATGAGGCGCTCGGTCTGGGTGCTTATTAGTGCGTGCTTAGGGACTCATAAACAAAACAATGATTTTCCTGAAATATCTCTAAACATCTTATCACACCAGGAGTGGCAACTCAATCTCGATAACGCCATCAGCACCTCCATTCATTCCAAAAGAGTCCAAGATAGTCAGAAGACATGAGACAATGATGAACGCTTTCTGTACTCTAAAGTTTCTACCCCTACACCCCAAACAGAAAAATTCGTATATCTAGCTTCTTTAAAATACCTACTAACATCAAATGTACTGCGACAACCACTTGAAGCCGTCGCCGTAGCCCATTCTCATCACGACAGACACCATGAACACCTCGATGGGTCTCACGTTCTCGGGCAACTTGCCGATGTCCTTGCCGGTGGTGCCGTACAAGTTCAATGCAGCCTTCAACTCGCTCTCGTTGACGGCGTTGGGCTTGTCGATCTTGTTTCCAAGCACCAAAAATGGCACCTTGCTCAACTCCTCGATCTGGAATAACGCGGCCAACTCGGCGCGGGACTCCGCCAATCTCTCGGGGTCCGCGGCGTCCACCAAGAACACAATGCCATCAACTTCTGGGAAATAGTCTTTCCACAATCTACGCGCCTGCTGGTGTCCACCCAAGTCGAATGTGGTGAATCTGACAGAGCCAATGGCCAACTCCTCGGAGGTGGGGTGCAACGTGGGCTGCAACTGCGCCAAACGGTCGTTCTTCAACATATGCAACAAGGTGGTTTTTCCGGCGTTGTCCAAGCCCAAAAACAACAACTTGGCGTGCTTGTTCCACAAGCCTAGCGACGACAACACGTCCTGAACTGCATGGTGTTAGTAGCGGTGGGTTTCGAGGGGTTATGGGTGATGAAGTTTGACATTCCCAGAAAGGGGTCAAAAAAGAAGACTAGAAAGATGTCGAGAAGGAAATATGAGTGATCCCGAAAGTTATGTCCCTTTCTTGTGAAGGGTGGGAGGATAGATCGGTGTACGTGGCATGCCTCGGTCACCTGATTGCCCGCTCGTATAAGAAATATAAATAAAGGGAGAAAGTATGCCAATGCTCAGCGATAGAGAGAAAAGCCAGTCGCACTTGTTTCACCCACTCTTATAAAAAAAGTAGTCACATACCCCAGCTAAATAACCACATGTTTCGTGTAATGTATGTATAGGTGTTTGGGAAGGGCTCACCTCGTGAGCAAGGAAAAACGCTAAGGTGGTGGAAGCGGTGTCGCCCACACCGGGAGGTGCACGGGTGTGCTCCCCATAGCATGCGCCTATCCCGGGTAGGTTGGTGGGGATTCTAGAATTATGATGCGAGGATTCAATCTGTTCGAGTGAGAAGCCGAGTA
This sequence comes from Metschnikowia baotianmanensis, assembly GCA_030565705.1. NCBI lineage: Eukaryota > Fungi > Ascomycota > Pichiomycetes > Serinales > Metschnikowiaceae > Metschnikowia > Metschnikowia baotianmanensis. The sequence goes on from JAJMCI010000033.1 coordinate 74,098, forward strand.
TCCTTGGCAATGTTTTTTTTTTTTCTTTTTAACTTTTGAAAACTAAGGCAGGAATATCAAAGTGATATAAGTGAATGCCATTTCCATTCAGCGGAAGTTGTGCTTAGTTGGGCTGCGTTTTTCTGTGCCCTTCGTATGACACGCGCAGTGTAGTATCCGAACCACTTAAAGGATCAACCTTCATTCGAAACCCGATTTCTCTATGTCCAGGGTGAATTCTATTACTGGTCTAATTTATCAATTTGATGTTCATTCCTTCTACCTTCACTCCATTTTTGGAAACGCAAATACGCGGCCCTCGGCACGAAGCTTGTCTGCGTGCTTTGCGATGACTGCATTCCTCTTTGCCTTGACATTGGCAATATCTTCTCTTTCGATGATCTTGTTTTCATCCCAGAATGAAGGCAAGAGTCCACCCCTCACTGCCAGGGACTCAACGATCCAGTCGTAAAGTTCATTGGCGTAAGCGAAGTCACAACTCTTCAATGAATGAAAACCCTTGCTTCCCTTCGCAAGAAGCTCTTCCTCGTAACTCAGTCTCATATTTTCGGCACTTGGTAATGTCATGCGTCCCGAAATTACACGTGCCACAACTGCAGCCTGAGATTCGCAAATTGGCAATGGGGTACTAAACCTTGTCAACCCGATGAACGATAATGAGGGATCGTCCACATTGAAGATTTGCTTGTAGATATTCTTCACACTCGCACCATCGGTGAGCCCTGACATATGACCGTGGAGAAAGGGTAATGTATATAAGTAGCCTGTGCAGAAGACAATTCTGTCTATGTTTCTGATTGTTTTTCCATCAATCGTACGAGCCGTTCTCGTTGTCACGTCGTACCAAGTAACGAGTCTAGTCTTCTCAACATATGGGTATTCGGACTCCTGCAATGTTTCGTCTTTCATACTGACATAGACCTTTTCCGCTGTGGTTCCGATCTGGATGGCTAAGTCCATTCCACTGGCATAGTTGCCGATGATGAGAACAGTTTTGTTTCTGAAGTCTGCCGAGCTCACAAAATACTTGGAGTGCGTTACAGATTCAGGATCCTTCTCGCTCCATTCTTTTAATCCCGGCGTATCTGGGATAAATGGGAGCTCATAGTGGCCATTGGCAATCACCACTGCGTCATATTTACCGACAGTTTTTTCCCTTGAGACCACATTCTCTGTGGTCACTGCCCATTCCGAATTCCCTGGGGCCTTCTCTATATTTCTGACATTCGTTTTCAAATTGACATTTGCGCTTTTGGGTATTGTTTCAGCGTACTTTTTCAAGTACTCAAGCACATTTGTACGATCAATGAAGGTCGCTTTGCGGGGTACGAACGGCATGCCGCTAAACTCCATGAGCGTATCAGTGAGATTTGTCTCGAGATTCTCATACATGGACGAGATGAATCTGTTTCCATGCTCATTTTTCGTCTGGTATAGCTCATTCCCATTGGGATCTGTGGACGGAACTGAAGGAGCAACATGGCCCTTCTTGGCCGAATAATTCCACACTCCTCCGATCTTGTTTCGTCTTTCAAACAAGTCTACCGTGAACTCTGCTGACTCCATAGAGAGAGCTTTGGCTGCCGCTAAACCAGCTGGGCCAGCACCCACAATTGCTATCCTCTTCATTCTGGATCTTTAAAGTGATGCAATATTGAAATCGTGGCATCGGATGAGTCGGATGAGTCGGATGAGTCAGGACGAAAGAGCGGAGTGTATACTGGGCTCGCTTATCGAAATGGTCCGAATCCAATAAAGCCTGGTGTGGCTTCCCAAGTTTGACCACTCAATTCTCTCAAATCATTCCTTCCGATACCATGGCGTAAAGATCACTTGAGCAATAAAATCTATGAGATTTGGTGAACGTTCTCTGGCACTCGGTTCCCGCTTATTGTGTTAAGGTCGCACGTGACGTCACGACCACCGAGCTCATGCAAGATTAAATGTGCAGGTCGATAAAATTAGTCGTGCGGTCACAATGAGGGCTGCAGCCTGCAACCGCCAAGTTTTCGATGGCTAAGAATAAGGAGTTCAGAAAGGGAGATATCCCGTTCAAGGTCCCTTCACATAGTAAACAAAAGTTCTCTCAAAAATGAGGTCGTGTATCAATTGAGGTTTAGGCTTATTGATTTAATTGAAAAGATTTGTGTTCATGATACATTTAAGCAGGCGGTTTTTGGGGGAAGCTTTGTACTTTGGCCTGAGAAGTGCTCGCCAGTGGAAGTTTTGTATCCATCTGAGGTGCTCCCATCAATGGACCGCCTTGCCATGTTGCCTGCCCATATTGCCTCCCAGTTTAACGGCAACGCATCGACAAGAGATAAAAGAGAAAAGAATCGAAACCTTCAGAAAGAAAGAAACAATAAGCTCACCGCGTCTCCTCCGTCAAAAACTTGATGCAAGCTTTCGAGTCTCATTCGCATTTTGACTACTTATCGGAGCTTTTGCGGCAAATGTTCCTCAAAGTGGGGATGCCACGTGATGCCAAGAATACAGACCTGATACGAAAGCTCAAATAAGTCAAACTAACTCAATCATGCTTAAAGTCTTCAAGTTTAATACAGAAAACATACGTGGTGCCTTTAATCTCTGTGTGTTTCCAGATTATTGAATTTTTTTTTCGATCAGAGATTTAAATTAAGGGCATTGCTCGGGATCTTCCCCGGATTCTCCTCTTTGGTGCTATCTGCACACCGCACAACCTGGAGATTGCTCGGGCAAGTGCTGTGCATTTCCCCAGTTTTTCTTATAAAGACCGTGCAATTCTCAATTGGGGAAGAATTGGTCGTTTCATTGAAATATCAATCTGGACTAGCTGACAAAGTAACAAATCTTGATTCACATCTTTTATCTGAAAGCATCTATGGCCGACTCAACCGCCAGTATAAGGTCCATATATAGTGGGAAGGAAGAGTCTTGGGACGGGGATTCCGAGGAGATCTCACGCGAATCGCTGACTCCGCTTGCTTCTGGGGACAGACAGACGTACAATAGTGTCCAGCTGAATTCCCGAGACTCGGCCTCAGACTTTAAGAAATTCCACGATAATTTTGCCGCCATCATACCAGGCCAACATGCCCCCGGGTTGACGGATCCCATACATCACCACTACAAGGATAACTCTCTTAGAAAGCCTCGAAATTTACCGGAACTGTCCTTTCCAAATGGTGCTGATGCTGGAAGATTAAGCCCTGGACCGCCAGATTGGTCTGTGCGCCTGATGGCAAGTACAAACGCATCGGCGGCGTCTTCTTTCAGCGAGTACCAACTGGGCACGAAGTCTCCCACTAGAGCTGAATATTTAGAGGGGCCCAATGTGCCGAGTGAGCCTCATTCACGACCTCTTTCGCGAACTTCTACAACATCAGCCTTCTCTATGATTGCAACGAAAGATGGTGTAGAGGGAAAGAAGCCCTATAAGGTCGGCCCGAAAGAGCTCTTTGGAACTATCCTGTCTAACAAGAATAACAACTTTAACGCACACGGACAACCGAGTCATCAGGGTGGGACTGCGATGCTAGCTTCGAATCATACGGGGCAAGCCACTCAATCATCACTCGGGCAACAACTTGCAGCGGCAGATTTGCCCCCCATCAGCCTAGATGAAAAGATCAAACTCATGAACCGGGAAAAGATTGCGAAGAAGTAGAGTGCCAATAAAGTCGAGGAGGGAAGATTGATGGAGAAGTGGTCTCATAAAGTTTCCAGGAGATAGCTGCAAGATTCTACATTACTGGCTTTCTAGAAGTCATGAAGATACTAGTAGAGACACTTGCAAATTATACTTGGATAGACTTAAGAGTTTTACGAACTCACAGATTTAGCTCCAGGTCACAGAACATGTTCATCGTGATCTTAAAACAAATATGCTGCAGGAAAGCTCATGATCCAAAGGTATGCCGTTTCGATCCCTCTACCATTTGAGTGGGAAACGGAAGAAATGGTGGATGGTTCCGAGATCACCTAAGTTAATGACAGTACGGAAGTTTAAGCTTCGTTGGGCGTACACGGAGATAGGGACATTACAAGAGCGTAAATATATGGCCTGGCCTCATTGGCTACCATGACCGGACAATTAACCACAAAAATTTGTGGACAGTTAACTATTTTCATTTATCTTTCAAAACCTTACCCTCCCTCCAATCTTCAAACATTTTGGGTGCGAAAATGATGGACCGCTATCGTTCATGCACTCTAAAATTCGACAGTGCGCGACTAAGTGAAAAGTTTAGCCGAGTCGGATAATCAATCTAAAATAAAGGAAAGTAGCCTTCTTAATATTTATTAAACATGCTTAGAATCACTTCACGGGTATGTGGCAGACGCGCCCTCAACTCGATTCATCGTGGCCACATCACGGCTACTCTTGCACGGAGATACATCTCCAGCGAGCCCACGGAAACATTTACCAAGTTGAACGACCGCAGTGATCCCTCTAGAAACGACTTTTTCCAATATACTTGGGGCTCGTGGTTGAAGAATGATGCATTGGAGAAGGTCAGAAGAGAGACCAGATTCAACATCGAAAACGTCTCTTCGTTCATGAAAACTTTGAGAATGGTGAAGCCAGAATCAGATGCTTTAGTTAAGCCGCACGCTTTTGCCAACGGTATCGTCACTCTACCCCACAATTTGACCGACAAAATCGTTGGAGACGGTCGCTCTGAGATCAAGTCCATTGCCAGTATTCACGAAGGAAAGCACCACAGAGTGTATAAGCTCACCTTGGCAAACGAAAAAGAGTTGGTGCTCAGAATTCCATACAAGTTGGAGTCTGATTTTGCTATTGAGCAGAAGATCAAAAGTGAGGTGGCCACCCTTGATTTCTTGAAGGAAAAGGTAAATGCTAATGTTCCAAGAGTTGTGGCCTATGGACCTACGAGAACCAACCCGCTCCAGACGCCGTTCATCTTAATGGAATACATTGAGGGAGACTTATTGATGAAGAAATGGGACCCTATGATGGCCGATTCCGAGACCACAAACGAGAAGTTGCTGGCAGTAACTCAGCCCATCATGGAATTTGCTGGGCAGGCACTTTCCATCACTTTCAACAGATTCGGTTCCCTTTACTTTTTAGATGACGTCAATGCGGAGCAACAGTCTGTTTTTCCATACGACGGTGAGACCGATGAAACATTGAAGAATAGATGGAGAATTGGACCTAGTGTGGAGCGAGTTTTCTCGAAAAACAAGAAACACTTAAATTTTCTGCAGGTCAACCAGTTCAACGGACCTTGGGATGCAGACAAACCCTTAGATATGATCACAGATGTGGCCGGTATTCACTTGGAGAGCTTAAAACTGCGTCTTGGATTGGCCCAGGCCGATGCAGGAAGCAAAGTTGAGGATCAATCTGCATTGAAGAAGCAGATCGCCGTATTTGACGACTTAAAGACCATGTCACAGAAACTCCTCAACCCAGAGTCCAAGTCAATCATGAACGCAGCCGAGATGTTTAAGCCCAGACTCTTTTTCCCCGATTTGGACCCCTTGAACGTGATTGTGAAGGACGGAACTTCCGTTTTCCTTGACTTCGAGCACACCTCCATCAAGCCCTTCATTCTCGCAAACTACCCCTCTTTTGTGGCCTACTCGGGTGCCAAGATCTACAACTTGGAGGAGGATATCACAGACTACGATACCATGGACGATGTTGATAAACAGCAGTATCAGTTTATGTACTATAAGACGAGGAACGAGCGCATGTGGGAGCATGCGCTCAATGAAAAGAGACACGACCTTATTGCCGTGGCGTCGCCGCACGTGAAGGTGTTGAAGGCACCCTATCTCCAGGCCTTGGAGTGCAAGGGCGACAAGGACTATTTATTTGTGGAAAACGCCATTTTGCAGTTGCAGGCGATGTGGAATGTGTACGTCGCTAACGGGATGGTCAACACCGAGGAAAACGGGTTCCCGATCGAGTACACGCAGACCCAGTTAGATAAGCACCAGGCGAGCTTGGAGGACCACCAGACCGATGTTGTGTCCACGCCATTTGCTGCCACGGGCGGCTGGGTGCCCCAGGACATGTTTGCCATTTTGAAGGAGCAAGGGATTTTGGTGGAGGACAAGAACGGCGACTATTATATTGAGAAAGAGGCCGCATTGAAGGACTTGCCTCAGGCAGAGGGTGCAGAGGAAGCTGAAACAAAGACTGAGCAGTAGGTAGGCGGGAAAATGACTTGTAAATAGGGAAGGAAATAGCTAGCAACCAGCTCTTTTCATATGCAGTTTAATGTTTTGAACCCGGCTAGGTTCCAGTGTAAATTCTGGTTGCAATGAGGGTTCTCCTTGACACGTCTTCATTTATTTCGAAAGATATTGTTGGGATTTTCGAATTTCGAGGTCCACGTCCTTGGATTCTTTATCAGTGTATACATCGACAATGTATACCTTGAGATCAAGTAGGAGCATTTGCGAAACCTTGTCTGGTGTTCCTTTTAGAAGACACCTTATCTTGAAGAATCGGCATGCTCATGCCTAGAAGTCACTCGAAGTCCTATAAAGATGTTTCTTTGTAAGTTTGGACACGATTCAATTTCATGAACGATTCCTCCTCTCGAAAAGAAGCATTTCGTAGACTGAAATGTTCAGCATTCTCTTCTAACCATTCAATTGAGTTTGGAAGTGCTCTGCGGATCTCCCCAAGTTTATCAGAATGTAATCAAAAATACTTTCGTGCCAACGACTTGACCCTGTGGTCGAAATCAGGCGAGACGATGGGGTCGTTCACCGAGTAAAACGGATTAAGCTGTGCCTTGACATACAACTCATAAGTCTCGGTGAAGAAATGGCGAATCGCAGATTCATCCTGTTTGCTGATAGACAGAGAGGTCAGGCTTTCAGCACCTGCTGACGGGTCCGAGCAGAGGACCAACTTGATGCTTCCCTGTGTTATGAACGCGTTCACCAGCACTCCGTAAAAACCATCCACTTTCCCCAAATTGAAGGCACTGGTTTGCCACTGTGTATCCTCCACAATATCTAGGGATGCGTTACTGATAAAAGGAAGAAGCTCCTGGACTCTTGGTGAGAACCGGGCTTCTCCGAGAACAGAGGAAGGTGGCCCGTTCTTGAACGAAGAGAACTCGAGCTCGTATAGAGGGTTGTCTCGTGTGCCGATGATAGTGAAGTAGTATGAGGACATGGTCAGGGATTGCGAGGATGTGTGACTGTTCAAGCTTCAATGTATTTTATAGCTTTGAATATGAGGTTATTGCAGTTTCAATTAGTATTGAGTCCCATACAATGTTTAAATCTGGTCGATTAAAGGCTCGTGTACGCGCTCAGTAAGTGCTTCAATGCGAAGGACGAATTTGGCGTGGTCCTAAAGTCGTGGTGTACTGGTCTAGATTCTCCAGTTTGGCGGCCTGGAAAGAAAGGCATAGGAATTGAAGACTTCCAGATCGCACATTTGAAAAGCATTTCTCGCATCTTTATGTGCTCTGTGCTTTCTCGATTTCCAGAATCATGAAACTCGCTGATACTCAGAAGCTAGTTTGAATCTACAATCGCAGAACTTCAAAAACACGTGAATCAGGGATCTGTATTGTCACTAAAATTAACAACTTCCTGAGATGTGATTTCTATTTACATTTGCCTATCACTCATAGTTCACGCGTTTTCCCGCCTTTGAAAATTTGGGCGATCACTCCTCATAGTCATTTCGTTCTTCGTATTGACACGAAGGGGTTTTTCGTATCTGCACTATAAATGTTCACGCCCCGTTTCAAGATTGCATCCAATTAACAGCGGTTTTCAATTCTTTGGTCATGTTTTGCGGCTTCTCCACATAGTTCTGGTATCGATACCATGCCTCCACGTGAATGTTACCTGTGTGTGATGCCTGATATTGCACACAAAGATGGAGGGACCTATATGTGGGAGGTTCACACGTCACCACGTGATTCTTCCCATTGCGGTCTCTTGCCAATGCTCACTTTCTTAAGTGCACATGAAAGAAAAAGAGCCGATGATACTGTGCGTGTACTTTTGCAGCCAGTCTTGGGCTGAGCTCATTTGATCGTACTCGAATGAGATTCTCCGTGGTCAAGTCTGACTAGCAAGGACAGTAAGAGGTTAGAATTTGTGGCGCGATTCGATTAATGGCAAGGATAGAGAAAATATATCTAAGATGGCTCTTCGTTATTCGAAATCTTGAGTTTATGGAGATTTCATTCATCCCCATGGATTTATGTGGAGGGTACACATGAGAGAATTAAAGCATATGATTCGAAAAGGTAGAATATAAACCACAAAGAAGCCAAAACTTTACATTTAATTCTCTCTCACTATTCGCTACCACAGATTTTGTGATACCTCCTCTCAAAATGTTGTTTCCAAATGTATGGCTTATGACGACCCCAACGAACACCACCACCGAGAAGAAGGATGATACCATTTCAGTCTCAGACCTCACACGTGAGCTAGAGCTCATGGAGAAACTCTTCCTTTATATGGAGAGAAAAGATGTTTACAAAAGCGTGAGTCTCTCGGTGAAAATCAAATCTACCCAGGTCCTCACCGGTGATTTGGCGTTTGCGAGTTTAAGAAAGCTCGTGCTCAAATATCCACTTCTCTTCCTGTTCCCTGTGGGACACGACCACAATGTTCGGTGGGTGCCCTTATCGGAAATCAGATTTCGGGATGTGTTTCAAGTTGATGAAACGTTGGATGTGGATTTCACGAGTGAAGATGCAGATACAAAAGTCCTCAATGAATTGGCAATCGTAGAGCGCCACCGCCAGAAGAAGCCATTGTGGAGATTTGTGTACTACGCGAGAACTGGCTGGCTTTCTTTTCACAGCGCACACAGTTTCACTGACGGCGGTTCTGTGATATCTTATTTGAGGGAATTTGTCGAGGGGCTTAACCACGTGGAGACAATTGAATCGATTAAGGAAAGCGAGACTCTCTTTTCTCTTGCCGCTGACAAACACTTACTCAAGTACAAGATTTCTCCCCGATTGTTCGACCGCATTAAGTACGTTCCCAGTTTCAGAACCTTCGTCACCGCGGCTCTTTTCAAGGCGGCAGTCAGGTTCTTTCCCATCATTGTTCCCACGATCTTTGAGACCCAAATGCACAACGACTGTTTTGTGGACCGGCCCCCGGTTCCCTTTACATCTCGCTCATTTTTTGAAAGTGACTTCATCATTTGTGAGACATCTCCGCTCAACAGGATTACCCCACTTTTCATTCATATCTCTCCAGATCAGTTGAAGAGTATTTTGAGGTCGTGCCGGCTCAATGACGTCAAGCTCCTGACGTATGTGATCTTGGTATATGTACATACGGTGCACCAATTGCACCCAGACTTATACTCCAGCAAATTCTTAAAGGTGGGGGTTCCCGTGAGTTTCCGCAATATTCACAAATCTCTCCAAAGCCACAGTACTTATCTTGGGGATACAGGACGATTCGACGACGGACTCTACACTTTTCTCGTCAAGTATTATATGGAGCCCGGCACGATGTTCTCGTGGGCTGCGGTCAAAAAGTACCACGATTTTCTCCACAAGACCGTGAATAGTGCCGAGTGGGTGAGTCTGTACTATGTAGCCCAAGGCTTGACGGCTGAAAGCTACATGGATCCTAGAATTGACAAGAAGAAGGACGACGTGTTTTTGAGTGTCACTAATTTGAACCAGATTGATGTCGTGGAACATGACAATCCCGAGGACTTCCTGATTGACGATATCCTTTTCGCTCCTTCTTCAGGTGCTCCTCTTGGCACCCACCACATGACAATGGTTTCCACGGCCAAGAAGGGCCTCACTCTCGGGCTCTCTGACGGAGATCCCAATATCAAGAATTGGAAGATTTTCTGTGCGCGTTTCAAAGAAAACTTACTCTGTTTGCACGAGGAGACGTGATGTTCTTTTGAGGACATTAGTTATATTTGCTTCTCGCAGAATCTTCCCTATGCTTAAACAAGAGCTAATCAGCATATTCCTTTTGTTCTCAGTTTATATATTGATTAGTACGATAAAACATTTGCATTCCCTCAAACTTTAAATTACATGAAAGAGTTTTGGTCTGCTTGTGGCACTTCTACTTAAATCCAGACTGACTTCATAACATGTTTAGTAATTTATGAGCTTCCAGAAAATCAATCCTCTCATAAGAATGAGTCGAGCTTTTCTCGGCTCCTGTGACAATGAAAGACCTCTCCACAGACGGATCTAGACTACTGCTCATCTCTTTAAAAAATTTTAAGGACCGCCTCAATCACTGACGCAATCAAATCCTCTGATGGTATGGCTCCAAGTAAAGTTATTATGGAATATTTCTGAATGTTTCATCTGAATTTATCAAGTTTATGTGTATTTCAGAACCTGTCTTCAAGTATGATTCTACAATCGAGACATAAGATCAGTAGCTGAGTCCTGCTACCATTGTTATTCTTCTGGATCTAGGCTTGCTCAACCTGCCTTTTTCGGTAGACATGTACATTGTTTTGAACAAACCAAACAATTGGCAAAAAGGGGTTTGTTTACACAATGAAAGTGTCAAAGTGCATTATATAGGTCGGACATACCCTAATTTCAGGTCTAGCCGAGATATACACGAATTACATCCACGTACTGAAATTTGCGCTTACGGGGCTACTTTGCGGAACCTATTATTTCTTAAGGTGGCTCGTCTACGCCTCTGATTGCCTATCTTCTGAAGCCTGTTTCTAGTTGTTAGGGCAGTACATTATTCGTTAACTGATGTATACTTCGAACCATTATCGATATCAAAAGACGAGCAAGATGGTTCATTATGTTCTGGAGGCAAACAATAATGAAAGAATACTAGGGTACCCCATGCTTGTTCAATCGTTGGACCTCTTGAACCCTCATTTTTATAATGTTCGAGAGGTGCAAAGATCTCTGAGGTTTATTTTCGAGTAGACAAGGAGACTAATAATCTGGTTCACATCCAGCTCTAGACTTATATTTTCTGGATCTGTAAAGTTCATCAGATAAATCTTGCATTGTTTCAGAAACAATGCATGCTGAGACGCAGGGGTAGACTTCAGTCCGGAATGTTTTATCAAACGTGTCTGGATCACCCCGTCTGGTGAATCTTTAGAGATTTCCATGGGTTTGAACTGTGAAACATTGTCTGTGAAACATTGTGCTCAGCCTCAGAGGGGTCATGTTAAAAGAACAGTTCCGTGACTTCGCTTCTCTGATTTTTTTTTTTCTCTTTTAAATTAAAGCAAATTGCTTAACAAATCACGATACATTTCATCCTTTAGTCAAGGAACCCACCATCCATTCTTCAAGTCAACAAATCATGAAGTGCACTTTCTTCACCCTTGTCTTAGCTTCCGTCGCTCTTTCTGTGGCAAAGGAAGACACCCCCGACGGTCGCCATCCTTTCTCGAACAACCTAAACGGTGTGAAAGAAGCCGTAGATTCAGTCTCCAACTATGTACGGGACGGGAAAGAAATCTTGGACGATGGAATCTCTGAGCCTGAGAATGGTGAGGGATTTGATCACGGTCTCCTTCCCGACGGAAACCCAGCCCACAATCTCCCTGGTAATTCCCTTCATCTCGGAGCTGCCGACTCGGACATAGCCAACAAAGCCTGGAACAGTGAAGGAGGTCCAGATGGCCCAGGAATTAACATTGGGAACAATGAGCGGCATGGACAAGGTATAAGTGTCCGTGGAGGTCGAAACTCGCAACAACAAGATGGACCAGGGGGACTCAATGGGAGAGAGCACAAGACTCCAGAGATGGTAAACTTTGGTGCCGGTGATAAGGCTGGAGAGCCATATGATACTAAAGCGCATGAACATCCTCAGATGGCCAATCTTAATGTCACCGGAATGAACAAATCCGGAGACAAGGAAAAGAACGGTCAGGAAAGTTTGGAGGGGGGCCAGAACTCTCAACAACTAGGTGGTTATATGGAACCCAGTGGTAAAACTCAAGAGAGCCCTGAGATGACAGAATCTGGTGATGAAGGAAATGCAGGAGAACCCACTGATTCTCAAACCAACTCTGGCTCTCAAGGTCCTTGCAAAGGGGCCTGTCAAAGAGACAAGGAGGATAGACATGGAGGGCGTGGTAAAAGTTCTGGTCACCGTCACGGAAGACTTTCAAATCTGTTCTCAGGAGAAAAGGAAGCTCAAGACTTCAGAGACAATGCTCATGGTTCAGGTGCTCTTAATGAGACTGAAGACAGCACCACTCAAAACTCCGATGGGCATGCTGAAGAAGCACAGGATTCACTCTTTCCGGGTGATACTGAAAATAGTGGCCAAAACTTCGATGGTCAAGCTGAGAGTCTGGGTGAGAACTTGCAGAACTTGTATGGTCCAGATGCGGTAAACAAGCTTGAGGCCAAAAATGGGCTGAGTGGTGTATCACCCGAAAGCACAGAGGAGCCAAGCAGACCAGACGATATGGCTGGAGCTGATGAGGCCAGCTCTGAAGAAGCTGGAAATGGAAATGGGATTGGGCCAAGCCGTGGAGAAGCCGGTCAGAGACTCGGTCAACAGGAAGCTAAACCCAAAGCTAGACCCGAAGCTAGCTCCAAAAACGCTGGTAGCGGCCAGGTTGAGCAAACCTCTGGCGACCACGAAGAGCGAGAGGATGTTGTTTTCATTGCTCGTTTATCAGACGAGCCAGGCGCCAGCTTCCAGGGGTTCGTTGGGTTCAAGTCTGACGGTTCTCAGAGAGATTCCATCGAAGTCAGCGAGCAGCCCATCACCTACTCTTTAGTAAACGGTATGGCGTCCGTGAAAAGCGTCGAAAACAGTCAAGCTGGTGAGGATGGTCAGAATACACTCATCCGCGAGAGTGCCCCCGAACTCGGCCAGCAAAAGCTCGAGTTTGACTCGGAGGGAGTGGTTATTAATGTCTCGTTCTACATGACAGGTGAAGGTGTCATTGAAATAACTGAGAATGACGAAA